>JAWPHD010010700.1:0-90980 GCA_037043455.1 Cyrtodaria siliqua
GTCTTCTTTGAATTTTATGATACGCTTTCTTTCCCGACATTGTTCAAACTGGTCTAACTTATCCAATAATGCCTGTATACCAAAATAGTGTGCCTGATCATATACTTGAAGAGCTTTGATCGATGGGTGGAAGGGATCCGAACCTCAGAAAATCTAAAATGTACTCGAACAGTTCACCATTGCAGTCAATAAAACAGCGACCTTTCCTATCCTTGGCTACTTGATGTCGTCCGCTGAACATGGTGGCCAACATGCTGCCAGGTTCCTCTTGGTAAGTGTGGTGAGTGTTGTTGTGAAATAACGTCCACCAACATTCAATTCTACAATGTCAGGAATCTGAAGAAAAAAACACGATAAATTGACAGACAGGCGATTAAGAATATATTTATACAATGAAGACAACTGACATGGAAACAAACATACATCCAATGCAAAGGAAATTAACAAGTGGCATGAAGTCTGATGGAAAATGTACAGCTGAATATAACCTGAAAACCAAAATACATGTAGACTTTTTGAGTGAGTCATTCTTAATATTTAAACAATTACATGGGATGTTAGTGCTCAAATGAAGAAAATGATTATAAATGGGAAAAATTAAAATATCGATTCGCGAGATACAATCTCAAAAAAAACTTTATTTTAAAGAAGAACATTAATTATTAAGGAGTCAGCACGACTGCAATTGATCGCTTGAATGGAGATATTTTCTTAACAATTTATTTATATGTTGTTGCTTTATCTTTGTTGTTGTTTTGTCCAAACATTACATTAGTACAATTAGTCAACATAGCAGGTATGATAACGGGCCCCATCAAACCCAATGTTATAATGGGCGCCATTTCGGATTCTTGATTGCCCTGGATAATATATTTCATGTTCCAGTTGACATATGTTAAAACAGCGCTTATTGGACAATACGTCATGACAAGGCAACACATGGTATGGTATTTACCAGCAGAGCTTACAATTACAAAGACTTTCGAATTAAAAAAAGCACAATATTCATCAAAATATTAATTCTCACAAATGAATTGCTTGTTAGCTCTACTGGCCCAATGCCAGCAGAGTTCATGGATGGCGTGTTGTCCGTAGTTCTTCCGTCCGTTACTTTTGCCTCGTTAACATGATGGGCCTTCATTTTACATCCGATCTTTTTCAAACTTTACCAAAATGTTGACATCAATGAAAGATCGGAGAAATTCGAAAACCAGCCAGTTTGGACCCAGAACTACTGGAGTTATGGCCCTTGATGTAGTTAAAAGTGCTATATTTTGCCTCGTTCACACGATATGGCCTTTATTATTTCATCCGATCTTTTTCAAACTTTACCAGATTGTTGATATCAATGAAAGCTCGGACGAGTTAAAAAAGCAAGAGGTCAATGACCTTGAAGCTCTACTGGCAGGTTCTGAAAGCTAGATCAGCATTCCTGTGAAGTTTCATGAAAATCCGTCAGTCCCAAAAAGTCCCATTACAGTATCACTCATAGACGGTTCGTTTGGTCTCTTCCGCGTAGAGAAGCGCCAAGTATAGAAGATGATAGAAGAAGGCAGAGTACTGTTCTAATCGAACGTACATCGTCAGAGGTAGAGGATTTGGGCTAATCGAACACGAATCATTTCGGAAGAGTAGAAGTAATCAAAGTACTGAAAGACTGCGATTATACGAAAAAATTAAAAGCTTCTTAAATAACCGAGGAATATTGGCATGTGGCATGTCGAAAGTAAGGAGCAGATTTCTTAAAAGTATATATTTAATGCAACACATCTGTCACTACCCACCTAAAGATTCCGGATCATACATGTATGTCTATGTTACTGTAGATAAAATATCAAACCATTTCGACGTGCGCCCTCAGTATAAAAAAAAAATCGCTCGCTTCACTCGCTCGCTCGACGCATAATGGCTAATGAGTAGTTTAATTAACACATTGTTAAATCCTTTTGTGTTAAACAATTTCGATGCACGCCGTCAGTATAAAAGATTTTCTCGCTCGACGCATAATGGTTAATGTGTGGTTTAATTAACACATTGTTAAATCATTTTTGTGTTAAACAATTTTGATGCACGCCCTCAGTATAAAAGATTTTCTCGCTCGACGCATAATGGTTAATGAGTGGTTTAATTAACACATTGTTAAATCATTTTTGTAAAGAAGAAGAAGACATTTTATTGACTTAAACTATTACATAGTTTTTCATCAAATAAACATACATTTTACAAATATAATTTGACCACAATAACAAGATTAGTACAGGTTCATTAATTTACGAATTAATATGAAAAAAAGAAAGAAAAAAAGAGATATAAAATGGAGAATTATTTTTGTGTTAAACATTTTGATGCACAGCCCTCAGTATAAAAAATCTTATTGCTCGCTTCGCTCGCTCGACGCATAATGGCTAATGAGTGGTTTAATTAACACATTGTTAGATCAAATTTATTTGAAAACGGACTTTTTTACCCTATCAATGCACTACCGCAACCGTTTTATGAGGCTAGAAACGGACCCGAAAATTGACCAAAATCTTACGCCCCCCCCCCCCCCCCCCCCCCTAATCTAAAATCATGGATCCGCCCCTGTTTGTTGCTAACTTTCGACATGCAACATGCCAATTAACCTCACCGTAATTTCTTGCTTTAAATGTCCTTAAAACCACAGTTTTTCCGCTACATTTAGTACTTTGATATTACCATTTTATAGATATGGTGACTCGGAAATCTAATTTTATCTTGAAAATATAATGAATCTGACATGTTTCTATTAAATTAGGTTATTAGACGTGAAATCACATTTATTGCAAGATTATTAGCCAGCCCAGTATTATCTGATAAAAAATATTATTGCTCGCTTCGCTCGCTCGATGCATAAAGGCTAATGAGTGGTTTAATTAACACATTGTTAAATCATTTTATTTGAAAAACGGACTTTTTTACCTATCAATGCACTACCGCAACCGTTTTATGAGGCTAGAAACGGACCCGAAAATTGACCAAAATCTTACGCCCCCCTAATCTAAAATCATGGATCCGCCCCTGTCTGTTGCTAACTTTCGACAAGCAACATGCCAATTAACCTCACCGTAATTTCTTGCTTTAAATGTCCTAATAACCACAGTTTTCCGCTACATTTAGTACTTTGATATTACCATTTTATAGATATGGTGACTCGGAAATCTAATTTTATCTTGAAAATATAATGAATCTGACATGTTTCTATTTAATTAGGTTATTAGACGTGAAATCACATTTATTGCAAGATTATTAGCCAGCCCAGTATTATCTGATAAAAAATCTTATTGCTCGCTTCGCTCGCTCGACGCATAATGGCTAATGAGTGGTTTAATTAACACACTATTAAATCATTTTATTTGAAAACGGACTTTTTTACCCTATCAATGCACTACCGCAACCGTTTTATGAGGCTAGAAACGGACCCGAAAATTGACCAAAATCTTACGCCCCCCTAATCTAAAATCATAGATCCGCCCCTGTCTGTTGCTAACTTTCGTCATGCAACATGCCAATTAACCTCACCGTAATTTTTTGCTTTAAATGTCCTAATAACCACAGTTTTCCGCTACATTTAGTACTTTGATATTACCATTTTATAGATATGGTGACTCGGAAATCTAATTTTATCTTGAAAATATAATGAATCTGACATGTTTCTATTTAATTAGGTTATTAGACGTGAAATCACATTTATAGCAAGATTATTAGCCAGCCCAGTATTATCTGATAATGCCTGTCATCAGTCTTCGACTCAATTTATAAATGTAAACAATGTGCCTTTTTTACAAGATGCAAGATGCAAAAGTGTATTTAAAGTCGGTATGGCATATAAATACAAACATTAGCTATGATGGGAGAAATGCAATCTCTAATTTCTACATACAAGCTAGTAAAATTGAATTTAAGAGTGACTTTGAGCAGGCAGAAACACATGCGTGTAAGATCCTATTCGAACACAGAGAGAGAGAGAGAGAGAGAGAGGGAGGGAGAGAGAGGGAGAGGAAGAGAGAGAGAGGGACGGACGGACGGACGGACGGAGGGAGGGAGTATACAGACGGACAGACATACACACATACGTAACATCGTATGTAAAATGTTTAATAAAAGAATACAAAATGATTTTATTTAATACTATAGACATGTCACCAATGATTTTATCTTTGCGCTCTGTTTTTTTTTAAAAGTGCATCTCAGTAAGTGTGCAAGGGGTTTCTGCCAGGACTCGAACCTAGATCTCCTTTCTCGAAAGAAAAGCATGCTTCCTTACACTACTGAAATGGGCCCAACAGCACAAAACTGATTGTACCAAAACTAGCCAACATTAATTTAAATTTGAACGTATTTAAAATATGTATATTTAAATTAATTTTGGTTTGTGTTTATATCAAATAAATGTTTACAAAATAGCCTTCCATTCTAAATTGTAGAACTGTTTCAAAAATACTTTAAATGCAGTTGGAAGAATTCTCGAAAACGATATCACATATTAAGTTTAATCCAATGATATAATTCTCTGTATGCAATCTGCAGTCACTAGTGACCGATGCATGTGAGTCGAGGTCTGACGAGTTTATCTCAGAGTTTCAGGGAGCTGTGGTAAAAATGTCATAAAATATGATCATATTAATAATCTTAGTGTAAACAAAATATCGGTATGTTTATAAAACAGGACTAGATAACAGAAGACAATCAAGTCATGTAACTTAGACAACCAATGCTCCACCAAATTGGTCGGAACACCTCTACCTAATTATATATTATTGTAAATATATATAAGGTACCCCCTACCCATCCCACCACCACTGGCACTCCCTTATTTTATTTTGTTTCTCCATAAACCCTGTCTACTCCAGCCCCACCGGGAAAATACTGAAAAGGCACCCACATGGACAAAATGTTAAAAACACTCACTTGATTTTTTTATTGAAAATACCCCTCCCCACCCCTCACCTAATATGTTCTAACCCAATGCTAAACCAACTGAGCTGAACAATGCTACATATTTCGTCTGTTTTTCATTATGTAACTATCGGCTACCAGCACCAGAAAGTTAACGACCTTGTCGAGTCGTGAAAAAAAGACATGATCTTGATATTGAGTGTTTACAAATAAACACACACACTGTTGTGATCTCTATAAATATTAATAGTATTTACCCACAGGCCAATGCATATAGGTTATGGTATGTCTGTTGAGCCCGGGGTCCATGGGCTTGTAAATCTACCCATCCTTCATACAACTTTTTAACAATGACCAAAAATCCATTGGAAGAAAAAAAAAATCTTCGTTTCTGTAACGTTTCCCTTTTATAATAAATTTCACATAATAATCAACCATTTCTTGCTTGTTTTAAAGCAAATGTCACCGGGATATTGAACATTTCGCACAACAGTAAATATTTTATCCAAATAACAGCAATACACATTTGTTGACAACGATATCTCTGCAATTAATCCAAAAAATACAATTCTCACACTCACGTATCTTCTTTTGACGCCATCTTTGCTGCTCTTCTCTGCCGTCTCTTCCTATTTCAAATCGGCAGAGACGGCAGAGCTTCCGAGAAGAGAAGAGGTTCGAAACGAACAATCAGAAGAGCATCTTCTCTTCTAAGAAGCTCTTCCGCCTTGCCAAACGAACCGGCTATTATAGATTTCAAAAAGGAGTCGCTAGAAAAAAAAATATATTTTTAGCCATGGCGGCCATCTTGAATTTCGAGCCGACGTGAAATTGTGTTAGGATCAACTAGATATCAAGAGCAATATTCCAGTGAAGTTTCATGAAAATCCATCGAGTAGTTTCAGAGGAGTAGTCGCTATAAGTTTTTACTACATAACTCTAAGTAAACAAAGATGGCCGCTGGCAGCCATGTTTAATGTAGAATCAAAGGGATTTTTGACAAGCACAATCAGCATGTCGTCATGCTGAACATTTTATAAAAAGTCCCATATCTTTGATCTTTGATCAGTAGAGCTAAAAATAACAGCCAGATCGGACGAGTAACACCGGAGTTATGGCACTTGATTAAACAAATGGAATATGCTATATTGGGAACTTGAGTCAAACTCATGATTTCCGCTCAATCTTGCAGGGTAGGTAGCGTATATGTAGAGAAGGTTGGGATTGCATTTGGGGCCACTGGAGTCAAGGTCAATGTCGCGGTTATTAAAGATGGAACAAATTGTTTCCAGTCAATAACTTTTGTTTGGAGTGAGGTATTGTGACGAAATTCGCTGAGTATGTAGCTTATGAGGAAATGAAGGTTGGCATTGATACTGGGTTCACTGGGTTCAAGGTAAGGTCAGTGTTACACAATTTCGGCACAATTTCGGTCGCTGTGACCTACTTTCGACGAAATATGTCACGTCCGGTTCCTGCAACGACATGCATATCTTGCTTCGTTCTCGCAGGATTTTCACCAAACTTCACCAGAATGTTCCTTATATGCATCTAACACAATTTCACTGTGACATACTTTCGACGAAATATAGGTCACGTCCTGTATCCGCTACAACATGCATCCCCCAATTCTAATGACGTTAATTTAATATCTTTTGGGATTGACATTGGTGTCGCTAAAATAGAAAATCTGGACCTGTATAATAGTGCCCGGCTAAAGGCCTTGGCATTCTAGTTTCATAGAAGTACTGATAGGAATTGTATGACGACAACCCTTCATGAAAGAGCCATTTTGGCAAGTAGAGCGTCCACAGGCTCTCTTGGGCCTCTTGTGTTTTAAACGGTATACGTCTGTCTTGCTCCATATGTTCAACATTGTATAACTGTATGTAACTATGTTAAATGACTCAAAACGTCCGGCAATATACTTATTACAGAATAAAATGAGAGGATCGAGAACATATATTCAAATCCATGTTCAGCCCTAATAGTGTCATGTTTCGCTCATCAACATTCCCCATTCAAATCCGATATATGACATAAGCGGTTAAATGGTTGTTAAATCCAACACCTCCCCTCCCCTCACCTCACCCATCCACACCCCACACCCACGCCCCACCGACCCACCCATCATCCATCAATACATCCATCATTCAAACCATTAATTAACGATATATTCTGGATCAAGGGGAGTGCAACCGGCGCCCCTAAAAGACTGAAAAGTGATAATACAGGAAACTTTTTCTTTTTTTTCTGTTAATTAATGCTATATTTGGTTCGTCGCCATTCTCCATTCCAACCCGATATGACATAAGCTGATAAAAGGTTTTTAACACCATTCATATATTCATTCATTTATTCAAAAACATACTCAGAAGTTTAGTCTGGGCTCAATGCGGTGCAATCGGCCCACCCCTCAGATGGGGTTGTTATTTGTGTGCCAGTTGAGCCACACAGACCTCAGAAGATGAGCCTGCCACTAGTAATCTAATCAGAGCAGGGTTATACATTAAGAGGGGATAAGAACTTATAACGGAGCTTAATATCCTGCAAAGTCAAAAAGCCAATCATTATTGTCTATTAAACCGAGTTTGCAAGGTGTTCATTCAAAATGTTACAATTAGAAATACACAATTGGAACTCTTTAAGTTTAATCACATCATAAAAGAAAGTTTGACGCACGGATTAATGAAGGAACAAACAAACGAACTGACATCCATACACCCGGATGTCACTTTGTAATCGCTAAGTCGAGATCTGTACACAGGCGCGACAAACATTATGAGGGGTGGTCTTTCAGTATCCCGATACATGGTTACGTTACCGTAACTGTAGCCAATTTTTTGTTTGCCTAAACTCAGTATCTTCAAATTTGCTTTAACAAAACCCGCTAGGAATGCATATTTAGGTAATCTGGCGATAGCATTGCATCTTTTATAAGTTTAACTTTATATTTTTGTTACATGTGAGAAAGAGAAAGAAGAACTGAAAGTGAAAGTGTACTCGAAAGAGCCCACACATTTGTATAGATATTTATGATTTATATGATTGAGTCAGGTCAAAAATATGTACCCACTATAAACCCACAACAAGACAACGTTATAATATATTTTCAAAAGTCATTTTTACCTGAGCCATATCGAAACACACCTCAAAGGGAAGACTTGATTAATTAGGCTATTTATAGAAGACGGCTACTCCATCGGTGCTGTAGAGATCAGAAGAAGAGCGATAGCAACGTTGGTCATATACCTGTGCTACGCGTCTTTTTATATCAGGCTTTTCATCACAAAACTATAAACTACAAAAAAAATAATAAAAAATTGAGGAAAATGTGTTTAAAAAGACAAAGGAATAAACAGGAATGTTAGATTTAAAATAAGCTAAATATTCTTAAAATGAAAACAAAATGATGGATTTTTTTTTTGTGTAAAACAATAATGAACACGATTTTATTGATTGTACACATATGAACAAAACATATTTGCAACTTTACATAGCTACTTACTGGTGATTTTACATGTTCAAAAAAAAAAAGAAAAAAATAATACAATTAAGCACAGCACAATGTTGTATACTTTTCACATTTAAATGCCCTTCTTTATCAAATATGCGTTTATCACATAACTTTCTGCGTGGTGGTGTAATTAAGCCAACACATAAATACTGTAAATACTGATACGACTAAAGTGGTGGTTTTAGAAATAGCGGAATAATCAATGTTACTGAAAATTGATCTTATAACGGTACCATTCTCGAAGTTGTTGATGATTTTAACTATTTAGGAGTTGTTTTTAACTATACAGGATCGTTTACCTGTAACCAACAAGCACTACGAGGTAATGCGCTTAAAGTTATGAACCTTCTATTCATAAATATTAATAAATACGAGTTAAACCAGAAAACAGCTCTACAATTGTTCGATGATTTTGTAGGGTCTATTCTTAATTACGGCAATCAAGTGTGTGGTTTTACTCAATCTCATTAAAATCATATCCTAATTACGCTTTGATACTCTCCGCTATAGGATCTGACCACACTCCTTGCAGGTCAAGTCAGATCGACCTTTCATCTAATCAATATTCATGAGAAGATCAACTAAATTGAACAAATGAAATCGCGCGTTTCATATGGACATCAGATGACGTTCCAGTGAACTGAACAATAAAACACAGATCTATATCCGAATAAAAATAAAGTCCTTGTGTGTAATTGCTGTGCATTGCACGATAAACTAAAAGAAATGCACGACATGACATGTTTTATATCAAGATACGAAGAAAACTATGGGCGCTGCTATGTGTGTTTTGAAACTATATATTCCATCGAAATTATTACGACATTAGTACTCTAAATTGTTAGGCATAGTACATCTCGTCCGCTTAGCTCGACCGTTGACCCGTTGAATAAAATATTCAATAATGGTTGGTGTATAATGTTGGTCAACGCAATTATTTTGTGTTTTATAAGCTAAAATACCGAGCGTAGACTGCTCTACAGCAGCATTTTGCTGAAACCCGACATGCGCAGTGAAGCAATCTATAGCGAGCAATTCCGCAGGCTGAAATTTGATTGGCAAATCATAATGTGATTGGCTAATCATAATGTCAATCTGACGTGAACTGCAATGGAGTGTAGTCAGATCCTTGTAGAAATGTAATAAAAAATAGTTGCCGTAACACAAGCCACTTCTTGTTTATTTTGCTTGAACATAAAATCGAACAAAAAGCACAAAATATTTAGTTGTTCTGGTTATATCGTTGCATTTTAAATTAGTGTAACCTTGCATTTCCTGTGAAAGTTTAGCAGTAGCTTAGGGGAAGAAACTTACTGACAGTGACAACGTGCATGCACGTATATCATCGGGTTAAGTTCAAAATGCATACATAAAATCATAAAGTATATAATGTAGATCAGAAATTCAGTTTTTACTGTAGAATATAGATAAGAAATTCAGTTTTTACTATTGAATATAGATAAGAAATTCAGTTTTTACTGTAGAATATAGATAAGAAATTCATTTTTACCTGAGCCATATAATTCATTTTTACCTGAGCCATATCGAAGCACGCCTTCAAGCAAAAGCTTCTTTTTCACAACCGCGCTGAGTACGTCTGACTATAACTGTCGGTATTTCCAGATAGGCTATTTATGGAAGAAAGCTACTTTTACGGTACAGTAGAGATCATGACTTGTTGCTTGACGGCTCATCAGCACATTTTTAGGTTATTAAGAGTCGCCCAATAGTGAAGGATATATAGGAATCCAGGAACCCTGCCCTACTCTTACTATCCAATATATTCCTATAGTTCTTTAACGAGCTCGGAGAACATACTGATACACGGGACCACCCGGTTTACGTGCCCATCCAATGTCCGAGACGGTTGGCAGTGTCTTGCCTAAGTAACTCAGTGCCAGTGAAACTCGAACCCTTGATCTCCGGATTCAGAGCCGTACGTGCTGTACACTCAGTGTGTATGACCCCAGAGTCGTACGTGCTATCCACCCGGCGTGTATGACCCCAGAGTCGTACGTGAAGTACACTCGGCGTGTATGAACCAGAAGCTACCAGACACATCCCTACCTTTTGGAACAGCAATTTGCATGAGCGGCCCAGAATTAATGAAGAAAATGGCGTATAACACCTTCTTTGCTGTCAGTGTTCGTTTAGCAATACTTGGCCTTTTGGCATGTTTCAGAACCATATCCTGTTATCAACTTTCCGCTTGGGCTCATAAAAATGGACCCATGTCTCATCACCAGTTATGAGACTATCAAACACCTTTTTCTGATATTTTGGGTACTTCTTCAGCAGTTGCTTTGCCATTTGCACCCTCGTACGTTTCTGCTCATCGGTGAGCAAATGGGGGATCCAGCGAGCACTTATCTTCCTAACCTTAAGAACTTTCTTCAGAATGAAGTGGACAGATGCTAAACCCAAGTTTGTCATTTGTGCCAGCTGTCTGACAGTGAAACGCGCATCTTTCTCAATAATGGACTTGATCTTATTAATGTTATATTTGGTAACTGCAGACCTGGGTCTTCCTGAATAAGGGGCATCTTTGACTGATTCCTGACTGGAACTGAATTTTGTAAACCACCTATAAACTGTGGAAAATGACATTTGTTTATCCCCATAAAAAACACATATCTCATCATGTATGCTTTTGACACTCAATCCCAACTTACAGCGGGCTTTTAAATAACCCTTGATTTCAGCAACATTTTCTATTCGTTTTCTAACCATTTTCAACGCAGTGTCTATGAATACACCTGAAAGCAATCGAAATTGCAAAAGAACCGGTTTGTGGATTTCAATTATATTTATACACAATGTACAGTGATGATCAGTCATCCGTTTCGTATTGGTTTTGTACAGGTAAATCCCGTGAGTGTCGAGTATACAGTGCATTTGCAAAAGTTTTCGAACACCCCTCGTATATGTTCATTTATATGAAAGTGGTACTTAACTTACATTCTTGGAATAAGAACAAATCCACTAAAGAGCAATCTTCCTATTACTGGAAATAACTGATTTAAAACAAATCCATACCGACCTACTTTAATTTAATCGATTGATTTATTTTAAAAATAAAAGCAAGACATATTTTTTCGCTTGGACCAGGAATACCCATTGATATCGTGAATTGAAATCAAAATGTGCACTTATGGCAGTTATGCTAACCTCTCGACCACCGCGGAATGTTGTATCGGTATGTCAAATTTATGTTATTGTATTGTATTAGAATCGAGCAACTGACTGGTTGGTGTACAATACTTTTTTGAAAATAATTTTAAACGATACGCTGCTTTATACCGATAATGTATTGCGGGAAAACAACATACACATAATCGAAACATGTATCTCTAACTTGTCGCTAGATGGGGTTCAACTTTCATGGGGTTTTGCCATCATGAAAAAATAAATAAAACGATGATGTCAATATGCGCAGGTATAGAACCTACGCCTAAAATGCAGATGAACGTGATTGTATGGGTGTGTGATATTTGGGGTAGGATGTATTCAGATCAAGTTTGGATACTATTTAAAAATTTCGCGCATTGATACTTTTGATATAAACATTTGAACCAATATTGGTGAAGAGCAGATAAAAATTGAAGGCCCTATTGTCTTAACAAGTTAAAATATATAGCATATTTAAGAAAATCAAAGGCCATAACTCTGGTCCGATCAGGCTAGTTTTTTAACTCATCCTTAATTTATATCCACAATCCTGTAAATTTGGTAAAGAGCAGATGAAAAAATGAAGTCCAGATCATCTTAAAGGGGTAAATTATAGCATATTTAAGGAAATCACGGGCCACGACTCAGGTGTTACTGGTCCCATTTGGCTGATTTTCAAACTTGTCCGAGCATTCCTTGATAATCTGGCCAGGTTTGGTAAAGATCAGATGAAAAATCAAGGGCCATAAGTGTTATTGGTCTGATCTGGCTAGTTTTACCTATAATTATTGCCAACAATCTGGTCAAGTTTGGTAAAGATCTGATGCAAAATAATGGCGCTAGAATGATGACAAGACAAAATATAGCAATTTTCGTTAATTTAAGGGCCATAACTCCAGTGATATTTGTCCGATCTAGATAGCTAGGTTATCAAACTTGCCCGAGCTTTCATTTATATCAACAAACTGTCAACGTTTGGTGACGGTTGGGTGCAAAATGAAGGCGCTATAGTGACGACAAGAACAAATATAGAATTTTTCTTAATTCAAGCGCCATTACCCCGGTGTTACTGGTCTGGTCTGGTTGGTTTTCGAATTTTTTCGAGCTTTTATTGACATAATTGATCTGACAAAGTATGG
Source organism: Cyrtodaria siliqua (assembly GCA_037043455.1). Taxonomy (NCBI): domain Eukaryota; kingdom Metazoa; phylum Mollusca; class Bivalvia; order Adapedonta; family Hiatellidae; genus Cyrtodaria; species Cyrtodaria siliqua. The sequence goes on from JAWPHD010010700.1 coordinate 12,742, forward strand.
TAAAGATCGGATGAAAAAATGGAGGTGTTAGAATGATCACAACAAATATTTAACAGACGGACGGACGACTGACTGATAGACGGACGACGGACAACAGACAATGGCATAGTCTCTACTGGCCAGTAGAGATAAAAAGGAGGAGATAATCAGATTTGAAGCGAATATCTTCAATTATAAACATACTGCAATATATATTAAGGAACGAAGATACACAAGAGGACCTTTATCGCTCTACAGGCTGTATCGAGTCTATGGTTGGGTGTGGTAGGGTATGGGACAGTGTGTCAGATATGGCAGTATCAAAGAATTAAACTAGTTTTTTATTTGTCCAAGCTTTCTTCAATGACCAGGATAACTGCATAAAATAAACGATAAGCTAGAGCATATTCGACGGGAAGAACAGCGCGCATATAACCTCACTTTTATTGCAATATGTGCATTTCCAGAAAACAAAATATGATTTACCATTTTGTAGGGAAAATGGCAATTGAACATATAAATTACCCCAAGTTGTATACCTGTAGAGAGGCACCTTTATGCAGGACGACAAAATCCGTTATATATATATATATATATATATATATCACAGCCTCGACTCCCTAAATGAGGATACCAAATTAGGATCAAACGCACTCACATTTGGACAAGATATACATTTGTTCGTGTTTTTTGAGCCGATTATCCCTAAGGGGGCGGGCCTCAGCGGATGGAGCCAAACTATGAAAAACTACACATCCTTAACTAAGAAATACGCCACACGTAACTTGAACGTCTCACAACACAGTTAATTTTACATTGCTCTACATATGTACCCTCTGTAGAACTCATTGAATTTTCTTAGAAATATTTCCTTTATGAAACTTGTCGTCTCTTTCTCGAATTATCCAGCAAAAAACACAGGATTAACCAATTTGCTTTTTTTTAATATCAATAGTTTGAGGAGACTCTCTTGAATTTATCCATTTCACTTTCATTTTCAAGTGTATCACTACCCGGTATTAGATTCTCAGATCTGGGCTCCGAAACATCCAGGCATATCCAAACCTGTACTGTATGAATCATGAACTTGTCCCATTCGTGTCACCTGCAACAAAAAAGAGAAACTATTTGCACATTTTAAGAAATAAACAAGAACCGATTATCACAGATCTTTTTTATGCGCCAGAAAGTCCCTACCGTGACTGGCAATGGAAATAACTGTTTAGTGAGACCCGAAATCTCACAAGGTATAAATGGAGCTAGCCTTACAATGTCGACACTTTGTGTTAGTAAGTTACTGCAAGTTCCCACAAGTTATACCAAGTACCCTTGATGCAGGAGGTCAAACATTTACATTTGGACAAGGTATGAAATTTGTTGTGATTTTTCATCCGATTCCACAAGTTGTAGCCCTACAGAGGCACCCCTTTATGCATGAGGACATACTTATGTTGTGCCTTGAGTCTCTAAATGTTTGTTGACTTTTAAGAATGGCAACCATAACGGACAGGCGGACTGATGGTTTGCATACACATGTATGAAAAAAAGAAAATGTTAAAAGTCCAACAGGATGAGTAGCAATCACAGAATACAGTCACTCCAAAAAGTATTAAAACGCAAAGGTGATTAAAAAAGTACATCACAAACACATTCAGTAAAACATTCACATCACAAACATATAAGGGTTGACAACAGTGGTACCGCCTAGGAACGGTCAGTGGCAAAAGGGACCACCGGGGAGTTTAAACCGCTTCAAGGGTAATAATAAGTTAAACCTAAGAAGCTAATCTCATATGTACTCGATGACTTGTCTGAAGTCAGAGCATCAATTTGGTTAAGGGAACGACAAAACGGAGTTAAATACAACATATGAAGAAAATCAAGGACAGTATCGCGGGTATTACTGGTCCGATCTGGTTGGTTTTCGAACTTTTCCGAGCTTTTATTGATATAAACGATCTGACAAAGTATGGTAAAGATCGGATGAACAAATGGAGGTGTTAGAGTGACGACAACAAAAAGATAATGGACGGACGGACGACGGACTGATAGACGGAAGACGGACAACAGACCATGGCATTGTCTCTACTGGCTAGTAGAGATAAAAAAGGAGGAGAGAATAAGATTTGAAGCAAATATCTTCAATTATAAACAAACTGCATTATATATTAAGGAACGAAGATACACAACGGGACCTTTATCGCTCTACAGGATGCATGGAATCTGTGGTTGGGTGGGGTAGGGGATGGGAAAGTGTGTCAGATAATGGCAGTATCAAAGAATTAAACTAGTTTTTTATTTGTCCAAGCTTTCTTCAATGACCAAGATAACTGCATAAAATAAAAGATAAGCTATAGCTTATTCGACGGAAAGCCCAGCGCGCATATAACCTCACTTGTATTGCAATATGTGCATTTCCAGGAAACAAAATAAGACTTACCATTTTGTAGGGAAAATGGCAGTTGAACATATAAATTACCCCAAGTTGTATACCTGTAGAAGGGCACCTTTATGCAGGACAAAATCCGTTATATATATATCACAGCCTCGACTCCCTAAATGACGATACCAAATAAGAATCAAACGCACTCACATTTGGACAAGATATACATTTGTTTGTGTTTTTAGACCCGATTACCCCCTTGAGGGCCACAGCGGATGGAGCCAAACTATGAAAACTACACATTCTTAACTAAGAAATACGCCACACGTGAACTTGAACGTCTCACAACACAGTTAATTTTACATTGCTTTACATATGTACCAGGCACCCTCTGGACCACTGTAGAACTTACTGAATTTTCTTAAAAATGTTTTCTGTATGAAACTTGACGTCTGTTTCTCGAATTATCCAGCAAAAACAGAGGGTTGACCAATTTGCTTTTTTTTAATATCAGATGTTTGAAGAGACCCTCTTGAATCTGTCCATTACATTTTCATTTTCAAGTGTATCACTACCGGTATTAGATTCTCAGATCCTGGCTCAGAAACATCCAGGCATATCCAAACCTGTATGAAGTCATGAACTTGTCCCATTCTTGTCACCTGCAACAAAAAAGAGAAACTATTTGCACATTTTAAAAAATAAACAATAACCGAATAACACAGATCTTTTTTAAAACGCCAGAAAGTCCCTACCGTGACTGGCAAGGGAAATAACTGTTTAGCGAGACCTGAAATATCACAGGGTATAAAAGGAGTTAGCCTTACAATGTCGACACTTTGTGTTAGCAAGTTACTGCAAGTTCCCACAAGTTGTACCAAGTACCCTTAATGCAGGAGGTCAAACATTTACATTTGGAAAAGATATGAAATTTGTTGTGATTTTTCATCCGATTCCACAAGTTGTACCCCTACAGAGGCACCGCTTTATACTTGAGTCTCTAAATGACCATACAAAATAGAATCAAATTCATTCATATTTGGACAAAATGTGCATTTTTGTGGTTTTTGACCTGATTACCCGACGAGGTCGGAGTCAAAATTCGAGGCCTTTTTGCACCCCCTTGAGTCATATGTATTATATATACAAAATATAAAGAAAGAATTTGCTGGCGTTTATGAATGGCAGCCATAACGGACAAAAAAAGAAAACGTTAAAAGTCCAACAGAAAGAGAAGCAATAACAGAATACAGTCACTCCAACAAGTATTACAACGCAAAGGTGATTCAAAAAGTACATCACAAATACATTCAGTAAAAATTCACATCACAAACATATAAGGGTTGACAACAGGGGTACCGCCTTGGAATGGTCAGTGGCAAAAGGGACCACCGGGGAGTTTAAACCGCTTCAAGGGTGATAATAAGTTAAACCTAAGAAGCTAATCTCATATGTACTCGATGACTTGTCGGAAGTCAGAGCATCAATTTGGTTAAGGGAAAGACAAAACGGAGTTAAATACAACATATTAAGAGAATCGAGGGGTATTACTGGTCGGATCTGGTTGGTTTTCAAACTTGTCCTAATTTTCGTTTACATCAATTTAACAATGAAGCAAAGTTCGGTAAAGCTCAGATGTAAAATAAATGAAGATCCTATCGTCCTAACGAGGCAAAATATAGCTGTTTTAACTAAATCAAACGTCATAACTCCGGTGTTACTGGTCATATTTGGCTGGTATTCGAACTTGTCCGAGCTTTTATTGATGTTAGAGTAATCTGGTAACGTTTGGTAAAGATCAGATGCGAAATGAAGGTTATATGGTCTTAACTAAATCAATGGCCATAACTCCGGTGTTACTGGTCCGAAATGGCTATCTCAGCTTTCATTTGTATTAACATTAATATTAACAATCTGTTAAAGTTTGGTAAAGATCAGGTGAAAAATGAACGCTCTATCTTCTTAACGAGGCAAGATATAGTTGTTGGAACTAAATCAAGGGCCATAACTCCATAGGGCCATAACTCCATTATTTGGCTGGCATTCTAACTTATCCGAGCTTTCATTGATGTAAGTAATCTAGTAAAGTTTGGTAAAGATCAGATGAAAAAATGAAGGCGTTATTGTCTCTCAAGGTGAAATACAGCATTGTTAACTAAATCAAGGGCCATAACTCCGGTGTTACTGGTTAGATATTGCTGGTTTCCTTCCGAACTTGTCCGAGCTGTCATTGATATTAACGATCTTGGTAAAGATTGGATGAAAAATGAAGACCCTATCGTCTTAACGAGGAAGAGGTTAACATACAGTCGGGTGAACGGACGATGGACAACTAGAGCTAACTAGAGCTAACCAGTCAAATGGGTTAATTGCGCTCTGAGCAGGGTAAGGGTCGATATACTGAAACAAAGCTACAGGGACAATTGTGAAATAGGGCGGGAAATCAGTATTAACCTGTATACACAATCAATTGTTTGCCACAAAGCACTTTTTACCATTGTAAAAATACTTGAATTGTTTTTTGGAACATTGTTTAAGAACGGGACTTCCGATGACCTCATGAAGATATTTTTTCCTTTGCATAGTGATCCCAAAAACATGTTTTTAAACAAAATTCGTTCGGACCGGTGATTTACTTCCTGTTCTGTTTAGTCAAATGCTCATTTTGTTTCTAAAATAACTCTTTAGTATCCAGAACATTTGGACAATTCCATTGGCTGACTCATTAATTCTATCATTATGATGGAAATTGACTCACAGGAACAAACAAATGGTAGATACAACACTGTACGACAGGTAAAATGGGCATATTAAACCCCCAATGTTTGTATTTTCATCACTAATTATAATATGGTTCTCATTGCATATAAGTAACTAGTGTAAATCTGTAAAGTTTGTAAATCTTTAACTTTGTATTAGGGCTAATGCAATTTTAGCATATGCAGGAAGCGGGCAGTCTAACACTGTTACACCAGACAGCAGGGGACCGTTAAAGTAAGCTATCCAAGTGTTCAACGGTACGAACTGACAGTCAAATGTTCCTGATGTTAACTGTCTGAATAACTGTACCATCCGAATAAGCTAAATCGGCATGAACATTGTTGTTCTTATTTATTACGTTAATTACCTTCAATCCATTGTTACAGTAAAACAAATCCAAATGTCCCTCGTACCTGCTTACATTCAATCTAGTCCAGCCCGTTTTTGTCTGTAATTTGCTGTTTTCAATCTTTACTTGAAGAAAGTGCACATTTGTTAAGTTCAAAATAAAAACCTCGTATCCCATCTCTGATAAATCGTATGCTATACACTCAGTCATCTCTTTCGTAAGACCGTTTTCCAATTTTGTAACACATTGCAGAATTTGATTTTTAACTTTGTCGTCAAATTCTAGATTAAGTCCTTCTTTTAGGTTCATGATACGCTTTCTTTCCCGGCATTGTTGAAACTGCTCCAAAAAGGACTGTACACCAAAGTAGTGTGCCTGATCATATACTTAAAGTACTTTGTTCTATGGTGGAAGGGATCCCAATCTTAGGAAAATCAAAAATATACTCGAACAGTTCACCATTGCAATAAATAAAACAGCGGCCATCCTTGTCCTTCACAACTTGATGTCGTCCGCTGAACATATTGGCCAACATGCTGTCTGGGTCCTTGGATAGGGTGGTGAGTCTCTTTGTGAAATAACATCCTCCAACATTCAGTTCTACAACGTCAGGAATCTGGAACTATAAAATGGGGCATATTAAATGGGGCACATGGCAATCTTCAGTTTTATATCAAGCATTTAAATTAGCATCTCTATTTATTAATCCTATATCAATGTGACTTTAAAACTGCTTGCATAACAATTAAATAAAAAATTGAGATTTCAAAATTCTTCGATATTCTATGAAATGTTTATTATTGGTGCAATATAATCAATAGTTAGTAATATGTAAAAAAAATAAAAAAAATATGGTCGGCACCTCATATCGTTGCATCTTAAATTAAATTTAACCTTGCATTTCCGGTCAAAGTTTAGTAGGGGAAGAAGGACTGACCGTGAAAGTGGCAACGTGCACATATTATTGGTCAAAATATAAGCACTATAAAATCACAAAGTAAATAATATAGATAGGAAATTCATAAGCACACCTTCAAGCAAAGATTTTATTTCACAACCGCTGAGTACGTCAGACTTTCCAAATAGGCTATTTATAGAAAAAGGCTACTTTTACGGTACAGTAGAGATCATGAATTGTTGCTTGACGGCTCATCATAACATTGTTTAGGTTATAAAGAGCCACTCAATAGAGAGAGGAGAAGGATATATAGGAAACCGGGAACCCTCCCCTACTCTTACTATCCAATATATTCTTTAACGAGCTCGGAGAATATATATACTGATACACGGGACCACCCGTTTTACGTGCCCATCCAATGGCCGAGACAAGGGGACGTGTCTTGTCTAAGGGCACACCGAAGTAAGTATGATGCCAGTAAAACTCGAACCCGTGATCTTCGGATTCAGAGTCGTACGTGCTATCCACTCGGCGTGTATTACCCTATAGTCGTACTTGCTGTTCACTCGGCGTGTATGACCCCAGTGTCATACGTGCTGTACACTCAGCGTGTTTGACCCCAGAATCGTACGTGCTGTACACTCAGCGTGTATGGCCCCAGAGTCGTACGTGCTATCCACTCGGCGTGTATGACCCCATATAGTCGTATGTGATATCCACTCGGCGTGTATGACCCCAGAGTCGTTCGTGCTAACCACTCGGCGTGTATGATTCCAGAGTCGTACGTGCTGTACACTCGGCGTATATGACCCCAGAGTCGTACTTACTGTACACTCGGCGTGTATGACCCCAGAATCGTAAGTGCTATCCACTCGGCGTGTATGACCCTAGACGTGATAATAATGGTCTTATGGGGGGTATGTACCTACCATAGAGCCATGATTCTTGCCTATTTAGTTTCCTTCAGGACCCCGAACCGACCCCCGTTCGCACCATAGGTGCCAGGTTGCTATCAAGAAAAGCTCTGTAAAATAATTTGACCAAAGTCACAAGCTATCCGAAAAACTTGAAGTTCTGAAAAGTCTCCTCCAAAAAGTCGATTTTTTTGTCAACAAACTATATTACATACATACATATGAGGTATGACAGCTGCCATTTTAGCCGGAGCGGAAGTGCGAAATTTCCTGTAATTCATAGACTGTTTACCGTCACACCTGCATTCGCAACTGTCATTGCCGGGAATCAGACTAAAACAGAATTGAATAATGGTACCTACACAAATCAGCGTTACGTAGATTGTAGAATCGGGTACCAATAAAATATTACGCACATCCGCTCCGGCTAAAATGGCAGCTGCTATACCTTGCATGTAATCCCCCCCCCCCCCCCCCCCACACACACACACACACACACACCCAAAATACAATAGGCTCGAAATATGTCCTAAATGTTGTCGATTTGTGTCGGCTGTGGGCGGATATAAGTTTCCAAATACCGAATACGTGTCAGCGCGAGATATGTCGAAATGTAAACATTCCAGAAAATGTCTGCTAAAGACATGGAGAGTCTTACGAAAATGCATACGATCGACGAGTTTTTTTCTCTTTGGTGAGTTTTATGCATGCACGCGTGGTATTTAAGGTTTAATCTATTGAAATATGGCGGTTGTTTATGCAGGCATTGCTTGATTTCTTCAAAAACCCTGATACCTAAAACAATCTATAAAGGGTGGCATCGTAACTCTATGATATAGGTACACACCCTAAGAGCTACGATTCTCGCAGCTAGTATGACCCCAGAGTCGTACGTGCTATCCACTCGGCGTGCAGGCGCATACCTGCCTATACGCAGATACGCAGCTGCGTAATGAAAATATGAGAGGCAAAACTTATTTTACCGTATTTTATACATTATTTGAACATAGCTGACATATGGAGCTTGATGGCATGACACTTATTTACTCAAGTGTAGTAAAAATATCAATACCTGTAAGAAAATCCGTGTATTTTTGGTTCATCATTTTGCTAACAAAATACGCCAAAGCGCGCAATTTGGCGTCTTTATTTTTAAAAAAAATCCGGGGGAGCCCCCTAGCACGGTCAAACCCAATCTTGCTTAATGGGAAAAAGCCTCCAGGTACGCTCCTGGCGTTTATGACCTTTGTTCCCCTTGGAACCAACCGCCCCATGGAATTCCATCGGGCGTACAGTTCAAATTCACCCAGCTACGTCCCTGGTTTCACCTATATAGTATATACTTCTAACTGCATAGCCAACACTTGAATTACCATGACATTAAACTGCTCACCTCTCCATTTCATTATGTGTTACTTGTTATTCAATATGGTAACGCGTTAAGATGTTCACGTCTCACACCACAATTAATTTTCCACAGGGTCCCATTGTAACGTTCTTGTTCGCGGAATAGAGATAAACAAAATTTACAACATGTATTTACGCTTAAATTATTCATTGATCCAATATCTACAATTTAAAACACAATTAACAAATATTTACCAGGTTGACATTTTTTTAATTTCATGTTTGCGACACCTATCAAAATTTAGCGTAATAATATGACAAAAATACAACCCCGTGGTGATTAGACCCATGGTATGTAAAATAAAGTAGAATTTGCTAGAAATCTTATATCAACATTAACTTTTCCGTGATCTCTTCCTAAAACGCATAGTGGTCTGGTAAGGTTAAATCAATGTATGCAATGTAATGTCTTGTATAAAGCAGAATATAGGAACTATGTTTTTATCTACCTCCTTCATCTGTGAGTCCTTCATTACCACAACTACAACGGGCCTTCCGATGATCTCGTGAAGGGATTTTTTCCTTTGCATATAGTGATCACAAAAACAATTTTTAAACAAAATTCTTTAAGACCAGACATTTATTTCCTGGTCTGTTTAAGTCAAACGCACATTTTCTTCTAAAATTACTTCATAACTTTTAGAAAATGTCTATTGGCTGACTCACTGATTCTATCATCATGATAAATATTGAATCACAGGAACAAAATTGATTCACAGGAACAACTTTGAAGTTAAAACACTGTAAGACATCTAAAATGGACGCATACTAAACAAAACATCATTAAATTGTAACGTTTATATATTCATCACTAATTATAGTATGGTTCTCATTGCATATTGATAAATTTTGTAAATCTGTAAAGTCTATAAATCTGAAGCTTTGCATTGGGTGTACTGAAATTTTAGTATATTCAAGCAGCGTACAGTGTAACTTCGTTACCCCAGACAGCAGGGGACCGTTAATCATGTCCAAGGTATCCACGTGTTCAACGGTACGAACTGATAGTCAAATGTTCCTGATGTTAACTGTCCGAATACTTGTACCATCCGAATAAGCTAAATTAGCTAGTAAAAACGTGTGACCAAACTTTGAACCAAGAGTGTAATTTTGTTCAGATGTTCCTCGTACCTGACTGCATTCAATTTAGTCTTTACTTGAATAAGGTGCATCCTTGGTAAGTTCGAAATAGAAACCTCGTATCCCATCTCGGATAAATCGTATGCGATACACTCAGCCATCTCTTTTGAAAGATCGTTTTCCAATTTAATAGTAGGCTGCACATCGGTATAATGATACTGTTGTAAGATTCTACTTATTTCAACATCCGATATTGCGGCGACAGGAAATGTCAAATTTTCAAACGCGGTTAAAATAACGCATTGCAAAATTTGATCTTTAGCGTTGTCGTAATAGGTTAAATTAAGTTCTTCTTTTAATTTCATGATGCGGTTTCTTTCCCGACATTTTTGAAACCGGTCTAACTTATTCAATAATGTATGTAAACCAAAGTAGTGTCCCTGGTCATATACTTGAAGGGCTTTGTTCGGTGGTGGAAGAGATCCAAATCTTAGAAAATCTAAAATATACTCGAACAGTTCACCATTGCAGTCAATAAAACAGCGGCCATCCTTGTCCTTCACAACTTGATGTCGTCCGCTGAACATGGTGGCCAACATGCTGTCTGGGTCCTTGGTTAGGGTGGTGAGCGTAGTTGTAAAATAACGCCCTCCAACATTCAGTTCTACAATGTCAGAAATCTGTAAAAGAACGGCAAATTGACAGAGAGGAGATTATATTGATACAATGAAGCCACCACTTGTTCCGCCCGCCACTCCCCCACCCCAACCCCACCAACGGCCCCACACCAACCCCCAAACACACACAAAATAAAAGTAATAAGCTGTTCGCGTATCATGCTAAATTGAGATTATTAATGTTGTTTGGGTTACATTTGCGCCCCATTAACCTCAGATGGTGAACCCTTCACTAGTAATTTTATTTGAACAGGGTGAGGAATTACACTAAAGGCCCGTGTCTACTGAATAAACAGACTGTGATTGGTCAACAAAAAGTCTATGGAATTCGAGACTGTAATGAATAAAATAAAACAACTTGAAAATTCAAGCATAAATTTTTTTTCTTCAAAATGGAATATTTAATACATATTTTTTTTAAAACTATGACTGAAAAATGAAAGTAGGTACACTGATATTTGGCGGGAAAAAACTATAAAACTGGAATGTGTAACTTCAGAGCCAGAAATGACTAACCTTTCATACGATTAGCTATGAAAAAATCTCATTGCATGGTACTTAGATGTAAGTTTCAGGCAAGGGGTGCCATATATGGCTACGAGCTATTAGGAAAGCGGGGTAGCCCTATATAAAGGCTATAATGCAGGCCTATGGGAAAATCAATAGTTGTCTATGACCTAAAGAATCAATCGCATTGCTAAGTTCAAATAGCCCAGCATTTGCTTGCACATTAAGCCATAAGATATACAAATCCTGCAATTGGAACACTTCTTAAATTTAATTGCGTGTACATATTTTTGCTGCGAGTGACATACTAATAATTTGATTTCAAGTCAAAATGACCACGACTTTGTTTTACAAGAGTCACAATTAGAGCCACAAGTATTTGTCCACTAGTTCATAATTTAGCATTATTTTTTGATTAGCCACAGGCAAACGGTTTAGCCTTAATTTATGTACTCAGTCTGCAGAGGCACGGTTATAAAAGTAATGATACAGTTAAAACAGTATGTGGAATTTCCGTGTCCTATCGTTAATCATAAAAGCGTTACGTTTCCCAGTCGTGAACGCTCGGCCAATCCCGTAATTCTTCGGATCCCGTGTATATCGAGCTTCGGTACATTTTGTTAGCCGCAAGGCAACTGCACAGAAGATAGTGCACTATTGCTATCTAAACAATATGGCCGCTAGCCAAACGTGTTGATGTATGAGTTGCGTTGAATGTTTTTACAATGCAGATGAAGGTTTTATCACTGCTTAGATGTAAATAAACTATTGATCGAGTAATCGGCTGAATGGCATTGCAAAATTTGGATGATAACTTTGATTTTGAATGCAAATTTGTTTTGGCGGGAATCTAAGGCGCGATGACGTAACCCATAAGGAAACTTTCGATTTACATTCGAGTAATGCTGCGAAGCAGTGTACGGGATGTTGCGAATGTACGTTGCCGTAAACATAGCTAACATTGCACCTTAACCGTTTTGCCGCCAAATTTCAAATGTCGTCTGCTTAAATTTAAATTCAAACCTTCCGATAATATTTTATATATAAAGTGTTATGTAAAACTTTCTCGCTGAGTGGCGAACAGAGTTAACCCAGTCTTCATATTATGTTGATCTGGGTTTACAATGGTCGCAAAAATCAATGTTTTCGACTGCGGCAGAAAAATAGTTGAATTGGTTTAACGTTGCATTTCTGTGACATTTCAGAAACAGGAAGAAGAAACTGAAAGTGAAAGTAGCAACGATAACACAATGTATATATCTATCCTAAGGTCAAGTTCACAGTATATCCAATATAAATCAAGATAATGAACAATAAGGCCGAGAAACGCGTTCTATGTTAGCTGGTTCAAGTGTATTTACAGCATTCATCAAAACATGGATTGCTGGAATCCATCACTAAACAAGGTTTCGCGTTGTTACCACTTTTAAATTCGAGTTCTTAATTGTGTAAAATCGCATTCGAACTTAGCATGGTTTTGACTTTTTGCTTAAAAATCGGGAATCACAAAATGCTGCAGAGAGAAAAAAAGTTATCTGGGGGAGAACTAAGAAAATGTCAAGTAGACTAAAAATGTTGTTGACTCCAAGATGCAAAACGTATAGAACAGTTGACGCATAATCCAAACAAGGTAAAACAATAGATAAGAAAACCATTTTTACCTGAGCCATATCGAAGTACACCTTCAAGCGAAAGTCAATGCTGAATTCAAAACCGTGTAGTACACGTCTGACTATCAATCGGCAATAGGCGGTTGACTACAGGTAGATGATACTTTTCAAAAGGGTCGTCCAAAAATAGTCAACTTACAAAGTAACTTACAAACATTTATCATGCAGGTATGCACATTTCTGCCTAATAAAGGGGTGACCTAATACATTTTGCTTTTTACGGCACTGACCAATAAAGCAAATCAATGCCGAATCCGTAGGCGTTTATTGTACGTAACGTTATCTGACGTCATGTACATAACGTTATCTGACGTTATAAAACAAACAAAAACATGGCGGCGTCCTCGATAAGCGTAACATTCTGCGAAACCAGATAATAATAGTAATTCATACAGAACATGTGAATAATCTACATGATAAATAGAATATTATGTCAGTGCCTTTTACTATCAAGCTTATTAGGCTCGGCACGAAAACGAAGAATGATTCGGCAGAGCCTCGTCATCCTTCGTTTTCTAAGCCTCACCTTATAAACTTGATAGTAAAAGGCACAGACCTACTATTCTCTATATCGCGTCAGATGCATTTGACTTATACGTGTACCATTTAACTTCGTGTACTGTTTCACTAGAACAATCTACATATGAAAAGAAATCCGTGTCAACTAATTCAACTCGGTCAAAACTAACTCGACACTGGGTCCATTTGGTCCGTGGCAGCTCGGCCTGATTCTTATAAATAGTTTTTAAACATTTAATTTTGTTACATTTTGTAAATCATTTAAATGACAAAGTATTGTTTGTAATTTAAACAAATTTAGTACAAAATGCATAAGGAAAGATGTATAAATGTAATGTTATTTGCGCTCTTTACAAGGCACTTACCACATCATTTGTTTGTTGATAATCCGTTTCGACAAATATGTTTCGTTATGAAAAACAAACAAATATTATAATGTATCATCTGTATACTTGATTTTACAGTAAAATGTTATCATTGATTTTAACGTCAACATATTTAGAGCAGTTAAAAAATCCATATATAGTCATATAAGAACTGGTCCACTAAACGGCCAGTTCGACTTGAGGGGCGAACTGGATTATGGCCAAAACGATCCGATATAACCAATATTGCTTTGTATACGCCCCTTCATAATGTTATCAGTTGTCCTTTATCATTCATCATGTGATCATACATTCCTGCTGATAAGACGTTTAAAAGATAGCTAGAGATATATGTCTTTTTTATTTTTAAAATTTACAGTGTCTCATCATTACATATACATAATTATAATCACATGACACATCGCATTTAGTCTAGATCATCTTCGACGCTTGATTATTTTCAAGACAAACGTCTAGAACAGTTCTCCTAATAAACGTTTGACTTTTGCCGAGATTCTGGTATCGTTTCTGATTGGCTGAGACAGAAACGCCTGTTATCCAAGATATAGAGAGAGGCAGAAAGACAATACATTTATAAACAAAGAGGAAATCAGTATATCGACGAACTATATGCGGATGGTCAGAAATACTATAATAAAAATAAATAATTAAAGGTCAAATGCTTCCGGTTTCAAATTTGTTTCTGCACAAACGGTCAAGACGTTTGTATTTACATTCGAGCATCGAAAAGACTATATCACATTCTCTTGTAGTTCAATTTTCAATACATATACTGTTAGTCTTGTCAGGGCTGGTATAGCGAAATCTTACAAAACTGAGCACTTCTATATTGACAACTGTTTTATTTATTTACGTTTACCTAAAACGGGGTTATGCTGAGCTATTCTATTCAATTGTGTTACAATAATACTTACAGAGTAGCTTCCCTTGACTAAAGTGTCAGAATCGGTAAATATGGCTGTTGTAATTTGTAAGCTGAAGTTACTTTGTTTATGGCAATTCCCACCTATTTAGGGGTAGAGTCTGACATCCTCCAATCAAGGGTGATGAAATCCTGGCATCCACCAATCGTAGACTGCTTCACTGCGCATGTACCGTTTTACTCAAACAAGCGCTAGTCAAAGACCGATTTCTTTGCCGTAAATTACGTCTCAATACAGCGCTTTCCAACCACGATCGTGGCCAAGCGTCTGATCTACGTTCTATAAAAAGACCAATCGTGCAAACTCGCTCATTTCCGTAGATCATCGGAAATAATTATTTTTGAAAAAGATGGTTGACGCAGTTCCGATTGATAAAAATATATACATATGTATTGATTACATAATGTAGACGCGTCACTTACATAAAGGTTTAATTCCACTAAATCAGCCGGATGTGCTTGCCTGGTGCAGTCGAAAGTAGTTCTGTATTAAAGAGTGCTAATCTTTTTTTTCTTTAAAACCTTTTTTTAGTGCAATTTCTAGTTATTTTTTGGCTGTAACTGTATTCTGGACATGTTGTTGATATTTGAAATGAGAGCTCATCATGTTTTTGTCAGTATTTTTATATAAATTTCAGAAGTGAAAGTAGACAGGGTACGAAATAGCTTTGACCTTTGACCCGGTGTTAGTATACAACTGAAGAAATGTTTCTCAGAAGGTATTAAACTCCCTATTTCCTTGTTGATGTTTAATAGCAGACATGTTTATTTGCATGATAAAGTAAGTTTCCCAGAATTCTAACCAGGTTTTAGTTTTTAACAGGTTGTCAACATTCAAACTTTACAATGGAAGGGCAATGGAGACTCATTTACGCTATTATAACCTAAAGGAATTAAGGTGGCGGGATATCTATAAACTGTGAAAATGGCTACGCCTATAAAACAAGTACACATAGTGGCGGCCTTCTACAGTCGTTTATATTTATCTACCACCAATCGCTACCCGTTAAAGACGCCCCGGGTTGAAATACAGGATTTCAGAAATCCGCCATGTTGGATTAAGGGACTTAATAAAATGCATATTTTAGATGTAAAAGGGGACCCCGATTGGTGGATTTCAGGTTTTCCTATAATCTACACATTTAATAACATAAGGTAAGTGTGACTTTATCAAGTAAGTCCATATTGTTCATATGGAAATCTAGCTCTAAAGTAGATGAAGCGACAGTTCAAATAACGGCGGGCATCAAACTTGCTGAATCACGGTAAAATGTCCTTCTTATTATTACATTATACAGTTATTAGTCCATGATATACCATGTTTACATGCATATTGTTTACCATAATGTTGTACCGGTCACTTGTGTCTCAACCCTCTTAACCGGGCCTCCGGAATATAACTGACCTTTCTGGGTCAATGCGACAAACCAATCAACGTCGAGCGTGACGTGAACGCGGAAAAACACTGGCCATATCCAGAAAGCGTTCTCTTGAATTCTACCCATCCGACCGACAACACCTTGTCTAGTACTTGGGACAGGAGCACAGGAGCACTACCGCTATAGGTATGTAGTCCGCTATTTATCTTATAGACAATAGATAGACCCATAGGGCCTATTTAACAATAACAATAAAATATATCATGTATGTCAAGATGACTGAAAGCAATAAAAGAGTATGATAATGGACATATGGAAACGGCCGAACACGACACATACAAAATATTGCCGTCTCGGTTTGATTGAGACTGTTCATGAACGGTAGTGAAATATGCTAGATACTGTTCATGCCCTCTAGCCCCGGGTTGAGCAGAACTCAATATTCATAAAATCAATAGTACATAATTGTAACCATCCCGAAGATGGCATGCATATGGCGGTGGACATAGAGATTTTCCTCCCGATGTCCAGCGGCGTATGGTCCCAGTATCTAACAAAATACTATGCCCCGAAGAGCGAAATAAACACAATGAAACAAAATGGAGTAATATAACGATAATATTGAATGAAATACATATGTCAAGGTCAAACCTACAACGAAAGTGATGGTGAATAAGGTACATAAACGTGGATCTTAGCAGTGAGTTTGGTCATGGGGCAAAGAATACGGCCACTGCAGATCCCTTTGGAGGGTAGGCAGAGGGGTAGAATCCCCCCTAATTCATGTTCATTTTATCATTTTTTGTTCATGTTCATTAAAGGTCTTCATCATGATCCCTGCATTGTTTCAGGTGCTATCTCGCTCGCATCAAAAGAGCAGTGGCAGAAAAACAATAACGTGGCTCCAGCTAAATGGAGTTTCTATGATAGAATTTGCAGCAACTCTGCAGTTCAGGGTGAGAAGGTTCTAGGCCCATTTTCCATATTTTATCTCGATGTACATGGAAGATGAGCCTGGCATGTTCATGCCTTTTAGGCGCCATATAACCTTTTCATGTGTTGGTGCGCCTTAAAACCCCAATTCAATATATTAAATAGAGCTATTTTAAATGGTTAAATGTGGGTTTTAAGACAGGATAATAGCGAGGATTGTGCGCATATAAAATCGATTCAAGCTAACCAGTAGGCCTTATTGCCTACTGACCGTTCTAAGTCGGTAACCCTGTCTTCACCACCCTCTCTGTTGTTTTTTGTTCCATGGTTCCATGTAGTTTTGTTTACACTGTCTTGTCTATTGGGGCGCTGAGGACAGGATAATAGCGAGGATTATGCGCATATAAAATCGATTCAAGCTAACCAGTAGGCCTTATTGCCTACTGACCGTTCCAAGTCGGTAACCCTGTCTTCACCACCCTTTCTGTTGTTTTTTGCCTCTTTCATTGTAGTTTCAAGTCCTTGTTTGCAGTACAGTGCGGACCTACGATGCCATTGCGTTCGGACGCTGTGGTTTCTATAGGACCCTATATATCATTTTTTAAAGTATCTGGTTGACAACAAATACTAATAAGTCCTGCACTTGGAATTATAGCATCAATTAAATCCATGGCAGGTAACAAAAAGATAATATACATGGACATAACTCAGAAATTATTCGAAACCAACACTGCCATTAAATATCACACCATTCTTAAAAACAACAAAAGGAAGTAAAGAATTTTACTATATACTTTATAAAAAATACAGAACAACCTTCTTCTAAACTTAAGTGGGAACACAATTATAACATGGAGCAAGAAACATGGAAGGAAATTTATATGGCACCTTTCAAATCAACCTCTAGTTCTACATTACAGTGGTTTCAACTTAGAATTATCCATAGAATTTTACCTACAATAAATTATTTGCATACCATAAATGCAATAGATATCCCTCTATGTCACACCTGTCACCAGGAAGAAACATTGGTCCATTTGTTATGGTCTTGTCCTTTTACATCAAGTAAACAATTGGTTATACACTAAAAGTGTTTTATCATGCAGATATGCACTTTTCTGCCTAATAAAGGGGTGACCTATTAAACTTTGCTTTAATTAGGCACTGACCAATAGAGCAAATCAATGCAGAATCCGTCGGCGTTTATTGTACGTAACGTTATCTGACGTCATGCACGTAACTTTGCATGACGTCATAAAACAAACAAAAAACCACAACATGGCGACGTCCTCGATAAGCGTACCATTCTGAGAAATAGGTAATAATAGTAATTCATACAGAAAATATGGATAATCTACATGATAAATAGAATATTATGTCAAGTTTATTAGGTTCGGCATTCTTCGTTTCCTAAGCCTCGCCTAATAAACTTGATAGTAAAAGGCACTGACATAATATTCTCTATTTATTTCCATTCACTGAGGAGTTATTTATTTTTAACATTGGAAATAATATGTCTACAGCTGATCTCAGTATAATACTTGAAATCACGTACTATATATTTTCTTCTAAACGCCTAAATACACCACTATCTTTAGCAGTCTTCAAAAACAGACTTGTGTACTGTTATAAAACACTTAAAGAAACAACAATCTAGAACCTTTCTATCAAAACTGGCAAAAATACAAAGACATTTTCGAACATTCCTAAAATAAACTTTTTATAAAATGAGTTTTGGTAAAACTATGTACTTCACTGTATGAAATATTCACCAAATAATGGGATAAAAGTAATAATATCTGAATAAAATGTGTTTACCTAGGCCAATTTAGCTGAACCAAGACTCCATCACTTTTAAAGTTGATATCATTTTAATCAATGCTCATATGTTTCCTGTTGTGAGGGGTGCATGGGGGTTAGCATACAGAGTAAGAAAACTTAGATTTTCACTATTTTTTTCTCTATTGTTTAACATGCTAAAATACTTCCCCTTAATAATAAAAATATTAACTGCATCTATTGCAACATGTAGTATAAATATGTGTTTACATTTTAATTGAATAATGATAATATGCTTGTACTTTGTGCTCATATGAATCTTCATGAATTATTAAGATATATCATTATATTTGTAAGGTGTGCGGTGGGATGGTCCTCCCCGACCCATCACACACCTATTTACGGGGAGAATAAACGGGTCACCCAAGTGGTGATCGAAAAAAAAAAAAAAAGATCCTGCACTAAGTAAATATAAGAGTTAATACAGTTCACTGCTAGTGCATTATTTTTTCTTGCCAAGTGTCAAATTACCAATCCTTACAATACTCATTATTTAATCATACTTTTATCAATCACACATTCTAATCAATAATCCGATAATTTATAATCAAAGTACTTAAAGTACTGTATGGCGCACACACTAGATGGAATGAAAGTGTGTAAATGTTTAGTAGGGTAATTCTATATTTTTGGCATATTTACCTTGTTTCATTGTAAACATTGAAATTAAGAAGTTTAGATCCGTTTTCATTCAAATAAGCTTGTTATGTTTATGCTGTATGATATTTAAAGAGGAGCCGTGCATGAAATCTACAGGTTATTTTTCGGGGATGCTTTTTATACACATGACTTTAACATTTTGTCATTTCCGAAACGCCCGACAGAAGTCACAAATTTTCCGTATGAAATCATAAACTGTTATTTCTTTTATCAGAAACTATTTTTGAAATAATTAAACATTAGGTTAATGTTGGAAAACTAAAACAAACATCAGTTACAACGTAAAATAAGGAAAACAAAATCTGAAATTCGACTTTAAAGTAATTACGACTTCCAGAACTTGTCTTATTAACATAATAATATTGTGAATCCAAAAATATTTTTGCAGTTTAAAAACACGTCAAAACGTTTTCAAGAACTTATAGTTCGACTGAATAAAAACGTTTTTTATTTCTAACATGAGCCGAATTTCGATAGCGTTTCGGTAATGACTGAGCGTTATGGTAATGACATGTACCGTTTTGATAATGACATTGATAAATGACGCCATTAAATGTATTTAGAAACTTTATTAAACATGAACAAATAGCAACGAAAGGAACAGTTTAACAGTATTCATAAGTAAATTCATAATTTCCTGTATATCCTTAGATACTAATCAAGTTTTTCAAACATATTCCATCAGTGTTCACGCAAGGGCTATGGCAAAGCATGCAGTAAAACAATAACGTCATCTGGGAAGCTTGATATTATTCATTTCCCTTGTTCGTTGAGATTAAGCTTCTTGACAATCGCATCCCAGATATGATGTTCTATTAGACGATGTCTATTGGTCACTAGACTTGGCTCTTTGTCCAGGAGTGTGACGATGTCCTTTTTACTATACCGCAGAGGTCTTCTATCAGAGGCCAGAAAAATCTGTTTGGTCCAATTCTATTCATTACTTTAATTTCAACGTCATCTTCATCATCAACATCCAGGATTGTTCCAGGGTATGGCAATCCATCATATACAACCACACAGTATTTGCCAACAAGGGCTTCATCAACTGTGTCTATCGGAAGCAGTCGTGTGTTTATCTGTGAAATAGAAAAGAATCACAATTTTGAAAACGAAGGTTTTGTTTACTATGAACTTAATAGAACTGACAAAAAGAAAACTAGTACACGAGACTCAGGTGGTGTTATAGTGTATATACGAAATGAATTTGCATGCAATGATACATTGGTAATGAAATGTTATGACACACACATATCGATTAAACTCAATCAAGAACTATTTA
Organism: Cyrtodaria siliqua; assembly: GCA_037043455.1. Lineage (NCBI taxonomy): Eukaryota > Metazoa > Mollusca > Bivalvia > Adapedonta > Hiatellidae > Cyrtodaria > Cyrtodaria siliqua. Next base: position 33,286 of record JAWPHD010010700.1, read on the forward strand.
ATTTTGAAAACGATCTCTATATTTGTTTATGCTATTTACCGCCTATTAATTCTAGTAGACAAGGGCTTGTAGACTCAAATGTTTACGATGGCATTTTACAAAATATTGTTCATATTCAACATATCACCAATGACCAATGCAATATAATGATAGTCGGGGATTTGAACAGTAGAATTGGACTGCAGTATGACTTTGTTCCTGATGACGTTGCTACCCACATACATACATTGCCTGATGACTATATAAGTGACCAAGAGCTACCCAGAAAATCAAATGATAATGTCACAAATGCAAATGGTTATTTACTACTAGATTTTTTAAAACAGTCTGGTTTAAGGGTAGCTAATGGTAGAGTCTGCGAAGACAAAGATATTGGAGCTTTTACTTTTGTTGGTAGCAACGGCAGCAGTCTTGTTGACTATTGTATTGTAAACCCTTATTTATTTACACATTTTTCATCTTTTTATGTGCATGATCCCAATATTGTATCTGATCATTGTTTGATTGAATTTTCACTTAAGTCAAGCTATAATTTTACTGACAATGTCGATTTTCAAACAAAACAGTGTATTAACCACACCTATAAGTGGAACAATACGTTGAAGGACGAATATAAAAATGGAATATCTTCAGACATTTTCAAAGAAGCAATGTTAAATTTATCAAATAATATCGAATCGGTTACCTCAGCTAACGATATAGATACATCCATTGACTCCTTTATAACTACACTTGACTCTGTCTGTAACCCGTTATTCAAGAAAAATTGTAATTTCAATACATCCAACCAAAAGACAAAAATAGATAATTCGTATTTCAATGAAACTTGTCAAGATAAAAGAAAAGATTTTTATAAACACCTGAACTTGTTCAGACAAAATAAATCCAATGAAAATAAACAGAATATGATTCGATCACGCTCTGAATACAAGAAGGTGTTAAGAAATTATCATTACAAACAGGATCACAATCAAAAGTGCCCGATTAGTCAATGCTAAATTAACAAATGCAAAAGAATACTGGAAACTACAAAATAAACCCCAAAAACTATCTGTAGAAAATTTTGCAAGCTATTTTAAAGCAGTTAATAATCCTACAGATAAGTTTTTCCAAGCAGATGAAGATATTATTTACTTTAACGAACGCTTTCTAAATTCCGAAACACAAATAATGTTTGACGAGTTGAACATTGAAATATCGTGTGTTGAAATACGAAAAGCAGTGTCACAACTAAAACAGGGGAAAAGTGGGAGCCCAGATATGCTACTTAACGAATTCTTCATACATGGCATTGATGAACTTGTATCATATCTGCATGGATTGTTTAACAAAGTATTAAATATTGGTTATTTTCCTGAAGGTTATATTATACCACTGCATAAGAAGGGAACATTAGATGAAGTTAATAATTTTAGAGGTATTACACTTCTTAGTACAATGGGGAAACTATTTACTAGAATTTTAAATAGTAGGTTAACATACTGGTCAGAAAAATATTTTGTTTATATTGAAGCCCAAGCCGGTTTCAGAGCAAATATGAGTACAGCTGATAATATTTTTGTCCTGCATGGAATTATTAATCATATGTTAAACAAGGGTGCTAAGCTATATTGCGCTTTTGTTGACTTTACAAAGGCATTCGATTATGTGGTACGGGACATAGTATGGTACAAATTAATTAAGATCGGGTAAGGGGTAAAATACTAAATATAATTAAATCTATGTATGAACATGTAAAGTCAAAGGTTAAAATAAATAATACACTTAGTGATACTTTTGATTGCATGTTAGGTGTACGCCAAGGTGAATGTTTATCTCCGTTCTTGTTTGCTATGTATTTAAACGATTTGGAAGATGAATATTATTTAAAGGGTGCAGAAAGTATTGATATTGGAATGCTTAAAATATTCATACTTTTATACGCGGATGACATTATCTTATTTGCAAATTCACCAGATGACTTAAAAAATAAATTACTTATATTGTACGACTACTGCGAAAGGTGGAAACTTCGAGTTAACACGGATAAAACAAAAGTAATGATATTCAGAAAAGGTGGGATTTTACAAGAAATTTAAACTTTCATTACGATGGTAAACCCATAGAGATAGTAAATAAATTTTCATATCTAGGTATTGTTTTTACTGCTGGGGGATCATTTGCAAATTGCCAAATAACTTTATCGGGACAAGCACAAAAAGCTATTTTTAAGCTAAATAAGTATTTATACAGTTTTACCAATATAACACCCAGACATTATTTAGAAATATTCGATAAGTTGGTAACACCTATACTTAACTATGGTAGTGAAGTATGGGGGTTTTGTCAGGCTAAACAAATTGAACGAGCGCATATGCAGTTCTGTAAACAATTATTGGGTGTGAAAACGTCAACTCAAAACGATTTTATTTATGGGGAACTAGGTAGAACAAATTATGCTACACGAAGACTATATATTATTATCAAATATTGGTTAAATGTTATTAGTACGGACGAAAGAAAATATATAAATTATGTTTATAAATTGATGTTAAACGACATAAATGATAAACCGAACACCAAAAAGTGGGCCTCTTTAATTAAAAATGCTCTAGCGCAGTTTGTTTTTTTCGAGGTGTGGACATTACAAGGTGTAGGAAATAAAGTACTCTTCCTAAATGTGTTAAAACAAAGACTTACCGATAATTTTGTTCAAAACTGGAACAGTAGACTAAATGAGTCTAGTAGAGCTTCTTTTTATAAAGAATTTTCATCGTTTGAATTTCAAAAATATTTGGATATTATTAACATAAAAAAATTCAGAATTGCTCTTTCCAGATTACGAGTATCATCTCACCGGTTAGAAATAGAAGCAGGCAGATGGTCAAAACCACAAATAACTCCGAGAGAAAATCGTAAATGTAAACTTTGTAATTGTGTTGAAGACGAGTTTCATTTCGTTTTTGAATGTTCATTATATAATGATATTAGAGTTGCATTAATCAAACCATATTACTATAAAAGGAAAAGCATGTTTAAAGCTGTTGAACTTTTGCAATCGACAAACACGCGGGATATAAAAAATATTGGTGAATATATTTATAAAAGTTTTAAGGTAAGGAATGATACAGTGTTTGCCAGATAGGATAGGATCTGACTTAATTGTTGTAATAATCGCATACTTTTAATTATAATACAATGCGGTTGTGTATGTTTGTTTTGTGAATGTGTTTATCGCTATGCTATTTATGTGTGTTTATATTCTATAGGGGTATATATTTTAATTATAACTCATGAATGGATGAATGTTTATAATTTGACTGCCATGTTGTCTTCAGATATTTATATGAGGTAACAAAGAAAACAGTCACACTGTCCACTATGACCGAGAAACATAGTTTAAATAGTATTTGTATTTGACTGATTTGCTCAAGGGTCTTTTCAGACTTATTGCAACATTTTATATATACATTTGTAAGGTTTATGGAGGATGGCCTCGAACCTCCATAGACCTATGACGAGGTAAATAAAATATATATAATAAGGGTTATGTTCGAATGTCAAGGTTCAGCGATCATTGTACGGGTTCGAACACTGCCATGGTCCAAAACTTCTTTTACAGAGTATACATTACTGTTGTTTGTTTGATAAAAGTGCCACGTTCATAGTTATGTTAGTTAAGCTGGTTCTAAGTGGTGTGAGAAACGTTGCAAATTACGTTGTTGTTCATGAACATGGACCTCCATACTTCGACTTTAAGAAACTATAAATGTTTACAATGCAACACTTACGTTCACAGGTGATTGTGTAATCACCGGCTGGTAGCATTTGCAATCACTCTCACAAAAACAGCTAAGAACCCTGGAACTAATTGTGTATTTCCCGCGAACAATAATCTGAAAATGAAAGATAACATATTCAGGACATATTGTCAATATATTCATTATTTTTAATATTTCTATTGGCGATCGTTAGTTAGTTACATGTATAATTATGTTGATAATTATTATTAATTGACTGTAATAAATTAGACGCGATATGTAGCAAAATTCCAGTGCAATATATATACAACTAGCCCAATATGAAATCGCTTAATTAATAACATTATATTATTATTTGCCGTCGTCATTATTATTTTATTTTACCTGGTGTATTTTCATCGTTTCAGATACACTCTTTAGGCTGACATCTAGTCGCTTCTCGTACTCCTCGACATCGCTATCCACAATCTCGTATAGCTTGATGCTGGTACCATTAGCTTTCAGACCATCCATCAGATCAGCAGCTTTCATGATATCTTTCTTAGATACAAAACTGTCGGCTTGTCTTTTTATGACCGCTCCAATTCCATCCGGAGCTCCTTTCCCATGTCCTGCTTCTAGAAAATTCCAAGTAGCATGTTCAAACCCTAATTCAAATATGTCTGAAGAAAGCAGGTAAAAGTTATATTTAGACCTGTATTGTGTTGTTGGGCCATCGCTGAGAAAATGCACAGTGTTTACATTATGTTCTTGTTTTAGATGATTTAGAACTGGTTTTAAATGTGCCCATATACCTGCCGGTGAATGTTTTAAATTGTCCGAAAAGGAACTAAATGGGATCTTTGTGCTGTTCTTCAGGTACGCCACCCCTGTGTGTATAGATATTTGGCGTTGAGAAGCTCCGAAGTGCATACTCTGTATTTCCCGTTAATATTTGCAGTTAAAGTTTTCAGAGAAATCTATGTGTACAAGAACACTGTTGTCATTTAAGTTATCTTTAAGGTTCTTTATCATGGAATACTGGTGACGAATATTATAGATGTGCCTTCCAATGCGTTCTAGGTCGGTCAATAGTTCCTTTGCTAAAGTTTCAAGTGTTCCATGCTCTTTGTGTTTTGCTGTTATTGACTGTTTCTTTGTTTCAATCTCACCCTTTTCGTTCTTTCTTTCTTTGTCAATTCTGGTGTTCTTCCACATGTACCAAGAAACTTGACGGCCATCAGCATTGTGTAATTGTATTGTTTTATTTTTACAAGACTGACACTCTAATTACATAGAAGCTTTATTTTTCAAACTGCATGTTATTTCAGACAATTCATCATCTAGTTCCTTACTTTGAATGACCTTTTTCGTAGAACAATCGGTTGAGTTTGTACTGAGTGTTCTTATGAAGTTTGCAAAGACAAGTTTCGCGATCTTTTTCAGATGGTTTGATCACCCAAAACGGTTTCAGTTTACAGAATAGGACTGTATGATATGTGGCTTTCACTTTCCGCTAGGATTTAGCATGGATGTTTTTCAAAGTGTCAATTATAAATCGAATTTGCATCTTTTGAACCATTTCTTGTTATTGTGGGACTTCTTTTCCTGCTTTAACTCTAGAGTTGTCTTCTCTTTCTATAAAGTTAACAACAACCTCTTCAACAAGGAAGGCTTCTTTCTCCTGTTCCTCAGTACCGGACTCTAATTCCATAAACTTCTTCAGCATATTTGCCCAATTTGTATTTCTTCAGCAGTGAGTTTTTAAAATCAAGTCTCTAATAACCCTTTTTTCTTTCATAGTGATTGCATCTTCATGTTGAGCCTTAATCTTTTTAACCATTGACAAATGCAGTATTAGGGATTTTCGCACATCCTCTCTTTTAATTTTTTCTTTCATTTGTTGGTCAATTTCGGTCTCATTTGCTTTTCTGAGGCGATATTCTCTCTTCTTGTACTTTTCTTTTTCTCTTCTCTCCTTGTCAAGCAAAATCCGTAACGAAAATATCTCTCGATAGGCTTTGGCCCTATCGCCTTTTTACCTTCTTGCGTCCTACTTTCTTTCGAGAAGATGTGTTAGGCTCTAATTCTGGACTTTGCGGTGGAGTTACAGAATTTTCAACATGCTTCAATATCATGATGTCTCTTTCCTCGTTTTGATTTCTGATTTTTCTTCCAATTCCTCCTAGTTTTCCTTTTCCTCTCTCTCATTCTGTTCTCCGATTGGTTTAATCTGTCCCTTTTCCTTCTTCGTTTTATATCGCTCCCTCTCCTTCGCCTTATATATGTTGTGCTTTTCCGGATCTTCTCTCTGCCGTTTCCTCCAGAGCGCCGAACTTTCGCCACTTGTCATACCCATCCTTTAGCTGTGCAGTATATAGATTCCGTTTCTCTTTATTTGTAACAATACTGTCGTACAAGTCAATGATCTTGTTTGCAAAAAGTTCTACTTTCCATCTCTCACTAAGCAGGCTACTTAATATGCGCTCTGATTTTCCTATGTACACGTCCAAGACATTCAGTTTGTGTTTTAAAGCTAAAAATAAAGCAAGCATTTACTATATACATAAAAGGTCTGGACTACTCGGCTACTCAAACAAATACGTTTTATAATGTACATACTCAAAAATAGATTTATATCATATTTGAAAACGTTTAATAAAACATATAACGAACATGGAACAGGACGGAAATAATTCGACTCGTTAAAATAATTGGGCGTATCTACGTTATATCAAACACACCCTAAACGTCAACATGTTATTAAAACCCAGTCCGCGCCGAGAATGCATCCCGTTTAAACTGAAATCCTGGAACCGCCCCTGATAATATCAATTAAATCTAGATCATGTAAAAGATTTTTTCAATCAAACATTTTGTGATAAAACTGATACATATTTCAGATTAAATTCATTGACATCAACCTTGTATTACCTTACATATTAGATGATCGAATAATTAAATGGATTTATTTATAAATTTATCTTAAAATAAATCAAAGTTACTCATAACAGTATACTTAACATGAAAATGTCATTTCCGAAACGGACGACTCATTACCGCAACAACAAAGCCTGTTGCGGAAATGACCGTTTCGGAAATGACATATCTGAATGTTTTCCTTCCGTAGCCATTTTGATTTCATTCGAAAGTCGCAGGCAGCTTGTTTACGTAAATATAAACATACACAAGGAAGTTATGCGCATTGTATGTGATTAAAAACATGAAATTAGATGAGCAATGAGCTGCTTGGTAATGACAACGTAAAAATGTACGAAAGAAGTAAATAAACTTACCAAATAACTCAACTTCATTGTTTGCCATTACGCATTTTGAAAAACTTCGCGCCACGAAAGACTCCTGATGACGTCATTGCTGGTATCGTGTGCAAAGTACATAACTAATTAGAAAGCCAAATAGTGGCCCGTTTCGGAGATGACATGATTTTGGGGACGGAGACATTTTAATTTTAAATTTGATAATAATAACATGAATTCATTAAATAATTGTTGAGAAATGATATACATGCATGGGGTAGTGCAAAATCGCTGAAAAAGAAATTAAAATAAACATTAGGATGTCCATTTTTCTTTCTTGAAAATAGTGCACTTTGGTTTGGGACACACGTTTTCAATACATTTTAGAGTGTATGTCCGATTAGGTATTATATTTTTTATAGAAAAGCATCAACAGACAGCGATTTCATGGCAACATTTAATTTATGTAAGATTGGAAGTTAGAAAACGCAAACACGATTTGAAGATTATTTATTATATTTTTAATTTAAAGGTTATATATTGTATGGGACACTAAATCTGAGAAAAATATAGAATTACTCAGACTTACCGTATGTAGAACGTAAAACACTCAAAGACCCATTTCAAAATTCTCACACAAAGTATGTTCTCAAAATAATATTCTGTTATCAAAGATATTTAAATAAACTGAAGGTCTCACTACACACTTCGATTTTACTGTGTTGGCCATAGGGAATAAAGTCCAATTTCCCATTCTGAATCAAACCTTTAAAGTCTAAAAGTATTTTTTTGGTAAAATACAGTTATTGCTGCTCATAAAAATCCATAAAATCTGGTACATAGCCCAGTTTGGTTTTTTTTAAATAGGAGTGGTGTCAGGCAAGGTACTCTTTTCGGCTTTCACTAAACAGTTTGCACCTAAATTCATACGCATTTTGAGCACCCACAAATGTGTCACATTTTGCTGTCAGTGTCGTCTAATCGCTGTTCATCCAATCTCACACTATTGTTTTCTCACCTGCAACAGGAAAAGAAAATATCCATGGCCAATTATTAAAAATATCTCAAACCGAAGAACACACCTCTACTTTTTATGGTGTAAGAATCATCCTACAGTCACATACAAGGGAGCTAAGTGTGTAGTGAGATCTGAATCATGACACATGACCAATGTGAAGTTCAATTATAAAGTGTACACCTAATATTCTAGCAGAGATTTACGTCTCCGATTATAACAATGATCTGATTTGTAAAGCTTACTGTTCCCGAAAAAGACCAACGTTTTCAAGTTTCTTGAGTCGTTCCGTGACACTACACCAACATAAAAACTAAATTATTTATAGACTATTGGTCCGCCATTTTATTACTTCACCCATATTGGGGCATGGGCTCCCTCCTCCCCCACCCCTTCCCCACTCCCCTCCACATCTTTTTTTTTATTTTATTTTTTTTTACATATTTCTGTGTTGTTTTAGTCAATTCTTACACATATATGTTGCAACCCTCCCCGCCCCCACCACGACACCACCCCCCCCCCCCACCCACCCTCCCGCCTCTCACCCCATCACCATCACCCCCCACCCCGCCCCAGACTTGAAACTTTTTTCTTTTTTTTACATATTTCTGTTTTGCTTTTGTCAGTTCTTACACATATATGTTGCAACCCTCCCCGCCCCCCCCCCGCCCCGCCCTTATCACCCCACCCACCACGCCCCACACTTGAATTTTTTTATTTTATTTTTTACATATTTCTTCGTTGTTTTAGTCAATTCATACACACATATGTTGCCCCCCCCCCCTCCCCCCACTGAAACCCCAAACGCACTCCCACCCCTCTCACCCCCACCCCAACCCCGCCCCAGACTTGAAACTTTTTTTCTTTTTTTTTTTTACATATTTCTGTTTTTTACTTTTGTCAATTCTTACACATATATGTTGCAACCCCACTCCCCCCTCCCCACCCATCTCATCCCATCATCCCCCCACCCCGCCCCACACTTGGATTTTTTTTTTTTATACATATTTGTTTGTTGTTTTTGTCAATTCTTACACACATATGTTGCCCTCCCCCCCCCCCCCCCCCACCCCACACACACACAACCTACCCCACCCAACACCCACTTAAAACTTATAAAAAAAAATTACATATTTCTGTGTTGCTTTTGTCAATTGTTACACACATATGTTGCAAACCCCTCCCCCACCCCTCTCACCCCATCACCCCCCCCCCACCCCGCCCCACACTTGGAACTTTTTTCTTTTTACATATTTGTTTGTTGTTTTAGTCAATTCTTACACACATATGCTGCCCCCTCCGCCCCCGCCTCCACTAACCCCCAACCCACTCCCGCCTCTCACCCCCGCCCCCCCCCCCCCCCCACCCAACCCCCACTTAAAAAACTAATTTTGTTTTTTTTGCATATGTCTGTGTTGTTTTAGTCATTTCTTACAAATATATGTTGCCCCCAACCCCCACCCCCCAAACCCCCAACGCACTCCCACCTCTCACCCCATCACCCCATCCCAACCCCGCCCAAGACTTGACTTTTTCTTTTTTTTTACATATTTCTTTGTTGTTTTAGTCAATTTTTACACATATATGTTGCCCCATCCCTCCCCCAACTCACTCCTGCCTCTCACCCTCACCCCCGCTCCACACACCCCCCCACCCACTCCACCCCTCCCCACCCAACCCCCACTTGAAACTATTAATTATTTTTTTACATATTTCTGTGTTGCTTTTGTCAATTCTTACACATATATGTTGCAACCCCCTCCCCCCTCCCCACCCCTCTCACCCCATCACCCCTCCACTTGAAACTTTTTCTTTTTTTTTTACATATTTCTTTGTTGTTTTAGTCAATTCCTACACATATATGTTGCCCCCTCAACCCGCCCCCAACCCACTCCCGCCTCTCCCCCCGCTCTCCCCCACACCCCACCCCCACTTGAAACTTTTTTTTTTACATATTTCTTTGTTGTTTTAGTCAATTCTTACACATATATGTTGCCCCCTCAACCCGCCCCCAAACCACTCCCGCCTCTCCCCCCGCTCTCCCCCACACCCCACCCCCACTTGAAACATTTTTTTTACATATTTCTGTGTTCCTTTTGTCAATTCATACGCATATATGTTGCCCCCTCACCGCCCACGCCCCCCGCCCCACCTACCCCCGCCTCTCAACCCCCCCCCCCCCCCACCACCACCACCACTATAGAATTATTTTATTTTTATATATTTCTTTGTTGTTTTAGTCAATTCTTACACATATATGTTGCCCCCTCAACCCGCCCCCAACCCACTCCCGCCTCTCCCCCACACCCCACCCCCACTTGAAACTTTTTTTTACATATTTCTTTGTTGTTTTAGTCAATTCTTACACATATATGTTGCCCCCTCAACCCGCTCCCAATCCACTCCCGCCTCACCCCCCGCTCTCCCCCACACCCCACCCCCACTTGAAACTTTTTTTCCACATATTTCTGTGTTGCTTTTGTCAATTCTTACACATATATGTTGCCCCCTCACCGCCCACGCCCCCCCCCCCCACCCCACCTACCCCCGCCTCTCAACCCCCCCCCCCACCACTATAGAATTAGTTTTTTTTTTACATATTTCTTTGTTGTTTTAGTCAATTCTTACACATATATGTTGCACCCTCCCCCCCCCCCCCCCCCCCCCCCAACTCACTCTCGCCTCTCCCCTCCGCTCTCCACCAACCCCACCCCCACTTGAAACTATTTTATTTTTTTTACATATTTCTGTGTTGTTTTTGTCAATTCTTACACATATATGTTGCCCCCTCCCTCCCCCACCCCGCCACCCCCACCACCACCCCCGCCTCTCACCCCGCCCCACTTGAATAATTTTTTTTTTTACATATTTCTTTGTTGTTTTAGTCAATGCTTACACATGTTGCCCTCCCTACTCCACGCCTCTACCCTATCCCCACTCAAACTCGATTTTTTTTCTTCATATTTTTGTGTTGTTTTTGTGAATAATTAGATAGCTTCTTACACATATATGTTGCCCTCACCACCCCCACTCCCCCCACCATCCACCCCCGCCTCTCTCCCACCCGCACCCCACTCAAACTCGATTTTTTTAAAAAAAAATTACATATTTCTGTGTAGTTTTGGTCAGTTCTTACACATAGTTATGTTGTGCTCCCAACCCCACCCCACATTGTTGTAGCCTTGTTTTCTGATGGTATATACTAGCTATAAATTTATTATTCTCCGACAAATCGAATAGTCGAGCTGCGCTGTTCTCCGACAGCTCTTGTTATCAAAACCAGATGTACGGTGACCATGTACAATTATGACCCATCCTCAGTTTTCCAGGTGTGAAGGAAATATAACAACATTAAGAAAAAACACGCGTCTTTTAAAAGTAGAAGTATACAACACGGTGAATACATACTTTTGTCTATGTTATGATGAACATCTCAAGCAGACCTAACGTTCAAACGATGTGCGAGCTAGGCAGTCAAAATAAATCTGCCCAAAGAAGCAATCTCGCTTCTTATATAGCAGAGATATGCCTTTCTTGCATACCGTACAAGGATATCCGTCATTTTACCGGGGCTAGATATTTCCATCTCACCCTAGGGTCGAGATAAAATTCACGCGCGCCAACATCCGGTATGCCGGAAAACATGCAAAACGTTAGTAGCTGGCGGCAACAACGAACAATCTGTCTCTGGTATGCAAGAAAAAGAATCTATCATGGGTATTCGGTTCAGATAGGAAATTCCAACCCTCGGTATACGTGTTTAATCGGAACCTCGGCAGAGCCTCGTTTCCGATAAAAACACGTATACCTCGGGTTGGAATTCCCTATCTTCACCGGATACCCATGAAAGATTCTTATATACTTCATGACACACGTGTGCTCTTAAAAATGGACTCTGACCCCCGATTCCAGTTTCGTGGTCAGCTTCCCCGGGTTAATCGTACAAATGTCATCATTTTGTAGAAAACAAAATAATTAACCCATTTTACAGACCAGTTATTTATATAATTCCCCATTGTTTAAACCAAAAATTACCTTCTCAATATACTCGTTAAGTGGCTCGCTACTAAAAATATAGGTATTGGAGGCATGTGCGCCAGCCACGAACTTTTTAAAAGTAGGAATGGTCAAACCCAGGTCTCTACACAAACAATGCTATTAAGCTACTTTTCATACAATGACGTGACTATACCATTGTTGAAAGAACAAGGTAACCCAGTTTGTATTAGTGCCGTGTCCAATTTTTCGTAAGTGCATCTTGAGTGCAGTTATGTTTAATGGCTGTGCCCTGGTCATTTCAAATGGCCATACATGCTATACACATGTATTAATGTTGGTCACCTAGTTTTTGACACCATACATGTATTAACCAAACATGAGTGCAAGATGTTAACTTACTTAGAACCCCAGCTCTATAGCTATATTACACATTGGCAACATAGCATATGTATAACGATATGGCTCGATAAAAAGTCAAAGAGAAACAAAATCAAACGACTTTCTTTTCAATTTTGTTAAAACCACTTGCTGCGACCCTGCTTCAACACGGACTCAGTTATACCAAGTCATATGCCAGCATTTCATGCCTGTATTGCTTTCTTCAATGTTCAAGCTCTGATTAATGGCCTAATGGAGGTATGAAACTACCGTTTATAGACGACTTGTTGGTATCCCTATGGGTACGAACTGTGCACCTTTTGTCGCAGACTGGTTTTTGTATTGCTATGAAAGATAGTTCATGTTGAATCTTTCACCAGCTACTCATGCGGAAGTAATTAAAGCCTTTAATGTCACCTCCTAGTATCTGGATGACATATTGAACATTTCTTTTCTGCTGTGGTGTATAGTTTCTAACCCAAAGACCTCCAACTCAACAAAGCTAATATTTATGATACTGTCGCTTCGTTTCATGATTTACATCTCCCTATTGAAAATGGAGAAATAATAAGAAAAATGGCAGATATACATGTATTACAGAAATACTTCGATTGATGGTGTTTCTTATGAAAGTTTGCATTAAAGTCACAACACCGCCAAATGCATACCCAGGCTTGCATAATTATATATATGTTCTAAAATATTAAAGATCCAAACTTAACTGTGGTTTTATTTGACATGTTTAAGCATAAATTCAAAGCTTATTGACTGGTATACTTTATACTTTTATCTTGTTAAAGTAGATATTCCGCCAACAACAGTCACGTTTTACAACATATGTTCGCCGTTTCTATTACTTAAGACGAGGTATATATATATATAACTTATATGTTTTGAAAACCTCTATAGACACAATATAAATGGCTTAACCACCCACCAAAAGCACAAAGCGGGAGCGATGAATTAAGAAATTAAGAACCCCGAAATAAACTTTTACTTTGTATAGGCTGATATACATTATTGTATTACCTGAACACCTGGACAGTTTTGTAATTTTGCCATTATTGGGATAAACGTGATGTTGACAGTAGCAGCAGTAGCAGTAACTGCTACTGCTACTGCCACTGCTACTGTTAGCGTTCATTGAGGAAGATTGCTGTATCGGTGTAAGTAATATGTGTTCTCATATTAATAGACAACTCGTTTAACGTTCCATCTTTCGTTCTGATCCTTTTGTTGTTTTGTGTACAAATTAATGTAGTATGTATTATTGTATCTAGTATCTAGTAGCAGTGCATTAGCAATAGCAAACATATGATGGTTGCGAAAGGGGTTGTCTGTTAAACATGATGGTGGGAAAGTAGAAACAACATAGAAACAACATACTTGCGCAATGAAAACATACTTGCGATGAGTATACCTATTGAGATGGTGCTCTTCTGGCAGTAGCAGTAGCAGTAGCAGATACAACAATACATACTACATTAATTTGCACATAAAATACAAAAACGAAAGATGGAACGTTAAACGCCTTCTTATCCGCTCTATCAATACATATTATTTACACCGATACAGCAACCTTCTTCGATGAACGTTAACAATAGTACTAGCAGTAATAGTAGCAATAGCTACTGGCAGTAGCAGTAGCAGTAATAGATACAACAATACATACTATATTAATTTGTACACAAACAAATACAAAAGGACCAGAACGAAAGATGGAACATTAAACGAGTTCTTATCAACTCTATTAATATGAGAATACGTATTACTTACAGCAATACAGCAACCTTCTTCAATGAACGTTAACAGTAGCAGTAGCAGTGGCAGTAGCAGTAGCAGTAGTAGTGGCAGTAGCAGTGGCAGTGACAGTAGCAGTAACAGTAGCAGTAGCAGTATTAGTGGCAGTAGCAGTGGCAGTGAAATGCAGTGGGAGTAGCAGTGGCAGTAACAGTAGCAATGACAGTGGCAGTAGCAGTGGCAGTAGCAGTAGCAGTAGTAGTGGCAGTAGCAGTGGCAGTGACAGTAGAAGTAACAGTAGCAGTAGTAGTGGAAGTAGCAGTGGCAGCAGCAGTGGCAGTAGCAGTTACAGAAGCAGTAACAGTAACAGTAGCAGTAGTAGTGGCAGTAGCAGTGGCAGCAGCAGTAGCAGTGGCAGTAGCAGTGACAGTAGCAGTGACAGCAGCAGTAGCAGTAGCAGTGGCAGTAGCAGTAGTAGTAGAAGTGGCAGTAGCAGTAGCAGTGGCAGTGGCAGTGGCAGTAGCAGTGGCAGTAGCAGTAACAGTGGCAGTAGCAGTGGCAGTAGCAGTAGCAGTGGCAGTAACAGTAACAGTAGCAGTAGTAGTGGCAGTAGCAGTGGCAGCAGCAGTAGCAGTAGCAGTGGCAGTAGCAGTGGCAGCAGCAGTAGCAGTAGCAGTGGCAGTAACAGTGGCAGTAGCAGTGGCAGTAACAGTGGCAGTAGCAGTGGCAGTAGCAGTGGCAGTAACAGTGGCAGTAACAGTAGCAGTGGCAGTAACAGTGGCAGTAGCAGTAGCAGTGGCAGTAACAGTAACAGTGGCAGTGACAGTAACAGTAACAGTGACAGTGACAGTGGCAGTAGTAGTAGCAGTGGCAGTAACAGTGGCAGTGACAGTGGCTAACTATATGGTGCGTTAGTTTCTTTAATATGGATACAGAAAGAAATGGTAATTCAGGTTACACCGGTTGATTATTAAACACAGATGTAAGATAGCCTGTTGTGAAATAATACTGCTTTTATCATTATTGTATGTTACTACATGTAGATAACAAAAGGAGATTCTGGTGAACATTTCATGAAATGGTGGAATTAATAAATGCTACATATTATGAAAACACTTATGCACTTTTATTTCACAATGAAAACTTCTCAAATCCACGCGTTACCCCAATCATATAATCTTGAATTATTTAACTTCTAAATATGATAGAAGCATGTATATGGTCTTAGTGTATAGGTATTTCAAAGAGCTAATATATTTAATTAATATTTTGTTTTGGACGATATTTTCCATTTATTTGCTCTTTGTATCTCACACCTCTATTTTCTCACCTGAAAGCTCATGGACATAGAGACAAAAGGAAAACAGAAAATAATCCAAATGTTCTTCATTTTATGCATTTTTTATTTGGAAAATGGTTTGTCCTGCTTTAGCATATGTCTGCAATGTGAAAGACAGCTGATACAGAAGCCGATTCCATATTTCATAACTGTTTGTCCGCAGCACCACATATTCAGCTAGAAAGTGTATGGATTTTGTATTGTTCATGGGGGTCACATAATTATTATCGATGGAAAAAGCAGTCTGGCTAATGTATGTTGTTGTTTTAAATTAATGGTCTTGGCTATTTTGAAGATACTAAACCAATAACAATGTGTGCTGCTCAGCTTTGAAGATCAGATGTTAGGAAACGCTGTACAGTAATCCTATGGGAAAATTAATTGTGGTTTGAGACCGCCTGTATACCTAACAATACTAATTAAGTCCAGTGTCGTTCTTTTCGAAGATGTTCTCATCAGCATCTACAGTGTTAGAGAATTTTGCCAACGCCAACATGTTTGTCACGTAAGTGTACGGTTCCGAGCTCCAGAAAGGCCAGTAGTCGGGGTAGTTATTGTAGCCATGGAAATCAAGGGGAGGTAATATCCCATACACCTTCTTCTTCAGTAGCTGCTGGTACTCGGCTTCCTCCATCACTCCTTCCATTCCCTTGACCCGTACCTTTTCCTTGGACGTTTGGTCTCTATTAGATGGGTAAAGTGGGTAAGTCTGCAAAGGCGAAACATGTGATTAAAGACCCTCTGCCGCCAACAAGTCACATTTTACAACAGATGTCCACTGTTTCTAAACCTACTGAAGACGTATACATATAACTCACATATTTTGAGAATCCAAACTCTTTTGACACAGTATAAACGGATTTAACCAGTCAGGCCCAGCCCTTCAGTGTGTTTGTTTTAGTAAAACTATATAGACTGTAGTATACGTGTATAAGTAAGTAGTAATTTGACAGGTGAACACAGTCTGATATCCGGAATTTAAGTGTTTAAAGTAAAGACAGTACGTCAGTGAAGACTAGCATTGATTTCATACGGCGATTTAAAATAATCTAAAATAAAACATCTCCGAAAGAAAACACCTCCGAAAGAAGATGGACAATACTAAATATGCTCACGGGAAATTTATAAGGTGCATACTTAAAATTAAAAGGAGGAATCTAAAATCATATTATGGAAACTTCTTGTATTAACCTAGCGGCTAATGTGTGTCAAGATAAGGGTCAATGAAGGTAATATCATATTAGCAACACCTGGAGGACTCTGTCAATGCGATCCAGTTTTATTGTATATTTAAGCCTCATCATGTGTAAAACATGTTAAAATATAGAATGTAAAACACATTTAAAAATGCTCAAATTGCCATTCAATTATAGAATTATACGAGACTATGAATATCATTTCAAGATATGCATATATACAGCATAATTATTCTAACATACACACTTAAATATAAAATTGATATATTAAAATGTCAGCTACCGAATATTTATTATTTACGATCTCACGAACGGACGTACTACACAATCTCAAGTCTGTAAATGAAATAATTTACATAAAAGCCTGGCAGAAAAAATACATCCGAAGATTAAGCCTTATAAACGCATTAAAAATATTTTAAAAAACACATTTATCATCTCAAATCAGATTTGATATGACCTGATTAACATCAATTGCTGACACATATAGCTGCCGGTAATCAATCAGTTATATACAGAATAAAAAAAAAATATTGTGGGTACAGAGTTTGTTTGCTAAATAACAATCACTAATAGTAGTAAACTATACTGAAAGGGAAAAGAAACGCATAATCAAAAATCTGCCTATACTACAATAGTATACACACATAATTCTATGTAATATTCCAGATATATCTCAACGTGTTTTGTACAAAAAGGGGCTACAACTAATTACAGAAAGGACAACTCTATCACGTAGTAGACCTTTTAATCGAAGGATACTTTGTTACACGAAATGCATAAATGAAGTTTCGCTTGAAAACGTCCAGCCATTTCAGTATTGTGTTTAATGTTAAGAGATTGCAACGTTTAAAGCCTAAGTTTGCTAGCCCGCTAGAGCCAAACGCGCATTCTGTCAATGAAACTTTAAAGGGTAACCAGGGGTGTGTTCGGTGCTGTTTAAACCTTCTTTCCGAAAGGACAGACCTAATGTCACCCTGTACCATTCGATTAGCAGTAGCATATTAAACATACAATATATAGCGGAAATACCCATTATGTGTTTCTTTTTCCTTTCAGTATATATTCAAAAAGTATTACGTAGTCACCATTCATACGTGTAAATGATTTCTGTTTACGAGGAGTGCTTACGATGAGACATATACTACGAAATGAATTGAATTGAATGTTGTTTAACGGCTCATCAACACAGTACATATACTACGAACGAAACAAAGCAGTTATATGTATGACACCAAAGTATCTGATATCAAGTCTGCAATATTTTTTACTAACCGTTATCCCTTTCACTGAGCCGGAGAAAAAGGCATTCCATGGTTGGTAGGTGAGTCCGAACAGATTCTTAGTTAGGAACCCTGCTGCCTTGGTTACCGTGTCCTTGACATTAGCAGGGGTGGCTATGGGCAAACCAAACAAGATATAAAGGCAAGTACTCGTATATAGATGCACCATATTTTGCATTTTTGAAAATAACTGTTAAATTTATACACAAAATTTTGAACTGTTCAAACTAAAACAAAAACGAACTATATTTTTTCTGAAAATCGGTCAAGTATTTTAGAAATAAAGTTGTCATTTACTTTTGTAATGTTTAAAGAGATGTCGGATTGCCGGATAAAATATTTTCGAAAACACTTCTTTCAGAAAATTGGTAATATGATTGGCTTGGATATTCCTTGACTAAATCGTTGAGTGGTAGTTCATCGAAATAGGTCAAGTATTTTAGAAGTTGACGAGTTTAAAGAAGCAACATACCTTTCTCCCAGATTAAATGCTTCGTCTCATCGTCAAATACTGTCCATGTACTCAAAAGCGCGTTGATCGCCATGCCTGTTGTGAACAACCTGTCTTGACCACGCACCTAAATCAGAATTCAAAATTAAACGTTGGTAGGTCTTAAAGGGGACGATGTACTATTTTTAAACAAGATTTAGCTAAAAGGGCTCTGAAAAACTTTAAAAAAAGCTGAAAGAATTATTAAAATACCGTGAAAAATAAAGGAGATATGACCTATTGAAAAATTTGCAAATAAACATAAATGGAGGCGGCCATCTTGACAGATCACGGCATCGTACCTTTTTAACAAAGAAAATCACTGAAAAATGATTACAAATAAATATACAAATGTAAAATGTTGACGAAATATCTTTTACGGCAAAGAAAATCACGGTAAACTGATTAAAAATAAATATACAAATGTAAAATGTATACATTGTATACTTATTGTTCAGCTGCAGTGATTTTCTTTGCTTTTTAAGATATTTGGTCAGTATGCCATACATATATATGGTTAAAATGCACCTGGGTGCTTTATATGCATATATAAATATAAATATAAAAGCAAGATACCAAAATCTGAAGCGTTCTTAATAAAATGGAACAATAGGATTAACATAGAAATGTACACTGCCCTTAAACAATGATACTCTTCATAAATTTGAAGAAACTTGGAGAAAATAATTAACAACACGTGGGCTGGCTGATGATGATCTCTAGCAGACTTCTTATCCATTATTTTACATTATTCTCTTCTAATGCTCTTTTTTCCCTTCCTTCCTATTACACCTCTTAACATATAGTCATACAATATAGTAAATATACAATGGAATTTAACTGTTATGCTATGTGCTGTTTTTGTGTAGTAATTGTATTTCTTGAATCTTTTGTTGTATGCAAAAAGAAAAAGAAAAAAAAAGATGTATTGTCTATGTATGTTAATGTATGTATGTATGTGTTGTATGTCAACTTGTGGTATGACTGTTGGTGTGTTATGCATGTTGATTCGTTTGACATAATTGATGTGTGTAATTATGTAAACACAAACGTGCATCATGGTTAGTATAACCAATAAGTAGCCTATCGGGACCAATAAGTTAGCCTATCGGACAAAATGATGTGACCTACCACGGTTTTGTTATTTCTGTCCAGGTCACCATCGCCAACAAAATCATCGAAGTAAATATTGCCGTCTGCATCCGTATGAGTCTGATTTAATATGGCATCCGTCATATGTTTGTGGAGTGCAGAGTCCAGTCGTGCCTTCACCGTGTCCAATACCTGTGTTTATAGTAAAAAACAAACCTACATGGAGTCACAATTTTAGTTTTGGCGTGAGAAACTGTTACGTCATGTTCAATAAGTTGACGCAATCGTTTAAATCCATCCATATAAAAAATAATCTGACTTTAGATATGATAATCAGAGTAGAATATGACTATTCGTATCAGGGACGTAGCTAGGGACTTTAGAATGTGTACGAAAACTTTCTAGGATGGTCAGGAAGCATGCTCTCCTTTTTTTCCCCGAAGACCGTCGTTGGTGCAATCTGGAGGCATTTCCGCAACAAAATGAGGCTGATTTTGTCTCTGTTGTTTTTCAAACTAGAAAAAAAGCACAAAGTGACCTAAATGAAGAAGCCACCATCCTTCTGACATGGTCAATACGTAGAAATAGGTTTCTCGAGACATACTTTCCAATAGAGTATTCAGTTGTACACCACTGGGAAAAGATGGCGCGTTCCTAAAAGGCGAAACAGAGAAATACGCTGAGGCGTCCGCTACGTTCCAACAACACATTTAAATAGGACGAAGCTGTATATTTTTCTCTTGTTTGGTGTTGAGAGATAGACATAACACGTAAGTTGTGAGAATATGTTGTATTTTGTGCAATCTGGAGGCAAAATGTGCATTATGATACATACAAATCCATGTCAGATAAGAAATAATATATTTTCCGGCGGGTTTATATTTTGCAAGATCAAAACCTGGTGTTTGGAACTTGAAACATAACTAAACCGCGGGTCTGTGGCCGTTAGTATCGATGAACGTCAAGTCCCAAACACCAGGCATTGATCTGGGACAATATAAACCCGCTGGAAATTTTTTATTTCCTAAATATGCTTATAAATTTACAAACTCGGATTGACGTGTACTGAATTACTACAAGTACGTAAACCTACCGGATGTGGAAGAGGACCTTGATTAGCTTTCCTTTGTAGTTCGCCGAAGGTTCGAGCCACGAACCAGTAAAACTCTATGGCGGACGGGTAATATAGGAGAGCTAGATCGTGCCTAGAGCTGAAGTTAGTCTCGATCATGTAGGCGATCAGGTTAGACGTGTTCAGGTACACATGCTGAAATAAAGTTGTAACAATTTGGGAGAATAAGTACGAGGGTTAATCTGATCACGAAGTTCACAGACTTTTCTGATAGATTATTTAACGTTTTAACATTAAAACATGAAAGATTACGAGGTTGCTTCAAAAAGTTCTGTCACTAGGCATATATCCTTTGAACTGGATATTACACTGAGATAAAGTAATGTATTTATAGTACTACTGGGTTCGCTGTCTTGAATTCCACAACAAAAATGAAACATTTCCGGTTATTTATACCCCTGTATTACCTCCCCCTACCACACCTTTTGGATACTGGCATCTCTGAAATGTCCTTGTTACAAAACGTTGTAAAAATTATTTGAATAAGTCTATGCTTTTAAATTTTCTTGTACGCCATCTGTTGTTATTCACCCATAATCTCTGAAAATGATTGTCGAGAATTCGGAAAGGTCTTGCTGCAAACCAGATATGAGTGAATGCATATCCCTTAATTTTAGCAGAAATAACACTGATTTTCTTAATTTTGTTTACGGAAATATTATAATATCTTTTAAATGTCGTAATTATTCTCATAGTATTAATATGTTTTCATATTTGTTTACAAATCATAGTCCTTCAGTGTTTAAATTTCATATTCAACACATTATTGTAGAATGTTGTACAATGTTTAGAGAAAATATTGATCATCCAAAAACGCTATTTCAGAAGATTGCCCTTCCATTTAGTGTCCATTTATCATTAAATTAATTTAACACGTTAGCTTAAAATGTTAATTTCTAAGACAATGCCTTTTCATCTACCCTGCTTAAATTCTGAATCTTGTAATGCACAGTTATAACTGGTAATGTATGAGAAATTTCAAAGGTCTTCGACAAGTACTTAAAAGAAATACAGGCATTTAAAAAAAAGTAACAGTTAACAAACCTGAAAAAACTCAGGACGAAAATGCCTCAGTATGTATAAGTGATGTGTATTAAATGTTCCATAACTTTCGTCACACAAAAGATACAGCATTCATTTTACCATCAATGGAATGGTATTGAAACTCTCGTTCATTTGGTATCAAACATCAACACTCACAACGAGCAAATAATTGCTAAAACGCGTTAGTGACAGAACTTTTTGAATGACCCTCGTACTTGCTATAAAATAGTATGTTTGTATTACAATGGATATGAATTTACTTAAGAATAAAGATTTTTTTTGTTGTTTTTTTGTTTAATTTGTCCTGGTAACCTTTGAAGAAGTGTAACATTTTGAAGCATGTTTTTCCACAATCGCAGCATCTTTAAATAATAAGCCCAAACCTCACAACAAATTTGGTTTAAACATTACGTATTTACTATGTGTATAGCTTAGGGATACAAATAAAAGGATCAAAACATGAGGCATAGTACTTATTAAGTTCCTTTCCAGATATGGAACTAAACATATCAATATTATTGCAATAACATCTTGACGTATGATTTCGAAAATGTCAACCTCTTATACATGTTTCTCCGAGACTCCGTATTTAAAACTTAACTCCACCAAACTCATGAAAACAAATGACACTAAATCACACCGTCAAAAGAGATAACCGGAAACTGTTGTTTTTATTTGCATTCGTGAGTTGAGTGGAAATACAAAGTAGATCAAGATATTTTGAGACGAACACATCGAAGAAAAGGATGCGGAACATACATGTATATATTATAGTCCTTACAAAAACCATCTAACTCAGCGTTATACCATTCTCTTCCATGACTTGTATGCATGAATATGCGGCATTACAGGTATACTTAATTGTTTATGCAGACATTGCGTTATGTCCGAAAGTGCGTTATGTCCGAAAGTTCGACCTTTAATCGTGCCGCACACTCTATCTATTCATACTTTTCCATTACAGAGAGATTGAGATTTTATCTTATTTTCAGTAGGTGATAACATTTGTTATACTCGGTTTTTATCCTTAGATTCTATAGTAAAATAAAAATCTTTCGCAGAGTAAAAAGACGATAATTTTCAAGATTTTGATTTGGAAAGATACATATATTGAAACAATGTGCATGAATGTGCATGAAATATTCAGGGTTTTAAAATAATCACGCTGTAGATACCTTAATTTAACAGTAAACTTGGTTGAACATCAAGGATAAAGACCGAGTCTATCACCTACCAAAATGTATTGGTATGTCTTATTTCTGGTCACTGATTGGTCAGTTTTTTTATGATACCCTATATTTCGAATAAAGGAAAAACCCAGTCATGACTCTATATTGTACCCATCAGGATCATTGAGTGTGTTGGCGGAGGGACTATACACCTCAGAAGTACACACACACACACACCCACACACACACACACACACACTATATTTCGAATCAGAGGATTCGCAGATCTATGTTCAGTACAACATATGATAACGATTCTCACAGCTGATTAATTTACAGTATTATCAATAACATTGATAATAATCGTATGCAACATAAACATGTAAATTATATGGGTTTATTCCCGTGGCAAACTCCGAAATTTAACCGAGACAAGTGCCTTTGGGTATGCCGCCCTTGACAGTTTTTTTATTACTACAAGCTAGTTCCTGCATTTCATGACATATTCCGCATAAGGTGTTCAGTGTTAGGCATGTGAATGTATGATTATGCATGTACATAGCTACTAAAGTTGTTTAATGTAACTATGTATACCTTCGCAAAGGTTAGATACCACTATTGTTTCGGGGCTGCTGATTGGCTGAAAAAAGTCTATTAGGATATATACTTTTCGAAAGAGCTATCTTCTGATTGGGTGAAATTGCCCAAATCATTAGGGTATATACTTTTGAAAGAGCTATCTTCTAATTGGGTGAAATTGCCCAAATCATAATTGATGCCCATAAAATGTCAAAATGATATGTTTGAGTGATAAAAATAAAATAGAACTGTATTGTTTTCTTGCATTTTGGCTATTCTATGGAGGAAATTACAGTGACTGTAACTTTTCAAAAATTCACATTTATTTGCTGCGAGTCCGAGGGTCATCACCTTCATCAAACCGAAAGTAGATGAAAGCATCTGATCCCAATTTCAGGCACTTTTTTAAATGTGTCTATGATAGGTCTTGAAAATAAAATAGACTATATGGTTCATTCGTATAAGTGGCATGTATTTATTGCTAAAAACGCTATAATGTAACCCTAGGTAAAATGCAATAGTGGTATATCACCCAAAGCTATATATTTACCGACTCAACTGCCGCGGCGTGCCTCAGCGTAGCTACGGGCCTGCCAGAAATATAAAGCACGGTGTTTGCAAACCTGGATATCTGGGTCATCGAGAATTTTAGCGTCCACTATTCCGTTAAGGATTGCTGTTGTGGTACCAAACACGCCATTGGCGGCAACTGTCACGTCGATGTTGTTAATGTTGAAGGGCATATCAACTCCCTTGGGTCCCTCTGTCACGACCTCGTCTGTATCTTGTATCTAGAGTATATAAAATAAAAATGGTTTGTTTGTTTGTTTGTTTGTTTTTACTCGTACGTCATTGTCAACACACGTAAAGTTATATAATACTATCGGTTTTTGTGGTGGAGGCAGAACACCCACTTTTCCTGGGTAGAACCAGTACTGTACACATCCCGACATCCGTAAGAATCAACCTTCCTCACTTACAAGTCGAGCTCCCAGTGGGATTCGAACACGCAGAAAAATGAGTACTAAAGCTGTCACGCACATAAGAATGGTCTACGGATGGGCAACGTGTCCTGGCATATACCCAGCTCAGCTAAATGTGTCTAAACATGAAAATGCACCACGAAACGAGCAGACTTTTAACATGGTTTAACGTGCATATCAGGAGTTAGTGCATTCCACATCGGTGTTATGAAATGCACGTGCATTTCTCGTTTTCGTCAATTACATCGCAAAACAAAATCATTTTCTCAGAAATATTCATGGCATAATACTGTCAGACGGCAAACAATAGAAAGGCCAGTAAAACCAAATGAAATTTATTCCAAGAAAGATTAATGCAGCTTGAAATGTAAAGGAACGGTCTTCTTTTTCTGATTATCCATATTTAACAATGTTAAATGACAAGGTAGATAACTGCGTAACTGCTTGTCATAAAAACCTACAAATAAACATATAAGACAAATAAGGTATCAAGATTCAATACTTAAAAAACAGAAAATATTGGATAAGCAGATGTATTGCAAAAGGTTTGCGAATAGACACATGGAGTTAATAGTGCGTGTTCATTGACCGTCAGTATGTACTAGGAGTTTATGCATACTTTGTAGATCATACGCATTTTGTTCACACATTGAATTTGTTTGTATGGTGTTTTACGTAATTTTCAACAAATGTCAGGTTATATATGACGGTCGATGTTTTTGGTAATAGAGGCAGACCACCACTTTTCCTGGGTAGAACAACTACTGTACAACTTCCGCCATCCGCAAGAATGGACACTTCCTCACTTCCAAGTCGAGCTCCCAGTGGGATTCGAACCCGCAGCGGTGAGAGGCGAGAAGGTTTACAACGTTAACCACTCGGCCACGGAGATGTTAAAGAGACAAACGACAATTTTGAGGAGATTTTAACGTCTACAAAAGGGTCTTACCTTTTTGTTTTCATAAAAGAAATTTAGTTGTAGGTTGGGACTGGAGTTGGGTGGGGTGGAGGTGTGTATGGATGGAGAGTGGGATTGTGGGAGTAGTTTAATATTGTGTATTGAGTTATTTACTATGGAAATCCATTATTTTGAAATTAACTTGTTTTTGTTTGTCTAAAAAAATAAAACGTTATCGGGTTTAACATAAATATGTACAACAACATAAAAACAAAGGTATTGCTTTGTGTCCCTTTAATTCAGCAACAACATAAAAACAAAGGTATTGCTTTGTGTCCCTTTAAATCAGCAACAACATAAAAACAAAGGTATTGCTTTGTGTCCCTTTAAATCAGCAACAACAACAAAACAAAAAAGGTATTGCTTTGTGTCCCTTTAAATCAGCAACAACATAAAAACAAAGGTATTGCTTTGTGTCCCTTTAAATCAGCAACAACATAAAAACCAAGGTATTGCTTTGTGTCCCTTTAAATCAGCAACAACATAAAAACAAAGGTATTTTTTTGTGTCCCTTTAAATGAGTATCATCCCATAAAAATTAAGGTATTGCTTTGTGTCCCTTTAAATCAGCAACAACATAAAAACAAAGGTATTGCTTTGTGTCCCTTTAAATCAGCAACAACATAAAAAATAAGGTATTGCTTTGTGTCCCTTTAAATCAGCAACAACATAAAAAATAAGGTATTGCTTTGTGTCCCTTTAAATCAGCAACAACATAAAAACAAAGGTATTGATTTGTGTCCCTTTAAATCAGCAACAACATAAAAACAAAGGTATTGCTTTGTGTCCATTTAAATCAGCAACAACATAAAAACAAAGGTATTGCTTTGTGTCCCTTTAAATGAGTATCATCCCATAAAAACTAAGGTATTGCTTTGTGTCCCTTTAAATCAGCAACAACATAAAAAATAAGGTATTGCTTTGTGTCCCTTTAAATCAGCAACAACATAAAAACAAAGGTATTGCTTTGTGTCCCTTTAAATCAGCAACAACATAAAAACAAAGATATTGCTTTGTGTCCCTTTAAATCAGCAACAACATAAAAACAAAGGTATTGCTTTGTGTCCCTTTAAATGAGTATCATCCCATAAAAACTAAGGTATTGCTTTGTGTCCCTTTAAATCATCAGCAACAACATAAAAACAAAAGTATTGCTTTGTGTCCCTTTAAATCAGCAACAACATAAAAACTAAGGTATTGCTTTGTGTCCCTTTAAATCAGCAACAACATAAAAACAAAGGTATTGCTTTGTGTCCCTTTAAATCAGCAAAAACATAAAAACTAAGGTATTGATTTGTGTCCCTTTTAATCAGCAACGACATAAAAACAAAGGTATTGCTTTGTGTCTCTTTAAATCAGCAACAACATAAAAACAAAGGTATTGCTTTGTGTCCCTTTAAATGAGTATCATCCCATAAAAACTAAGGTATTGCTCTGTGTCCCTTTAAATCAGCAACAACATAAAAACAAAGGTATTGCTTTGTGTCCCTTTAAATCAGCAACAACATAAAAACCAAGGTATTGCTTTGTGTCCCTTTAAATCAGCAACAACATACAAACAAAGGTATTGCTTTGTGTCCCATTAAATCAGCAACAACATAAAAACAAAGGTATTGCTTTGTATCCCTTTAAATGAGTATCATCCCATAAAAACTAAGGTATTGCTTTGTGTCCCTTTAAATCAGCAACAACATAAAAACAAAGGTATTGCTTTGTGTCCCTTTAAATCAGCAACAACATAAAACAAAGGTATTGCTTTGTGTCCCTTTAAATCAGCAACAACATAAAAACTAAGGTATTGCTTTGTGTCCCTTTACATCAGCAACAACATAAAAACAAATGTATTGCTTTGTGTCCCTTTAAATGAGTATCATCTCATAAAAACTAAGGTATTGCTTTGTGTCTTTTTAAATCAGCAACAACATAAAAACAAAGGTATTGCTTTGTGTCCCTTTAAATCAGCAACAACATAAAAACAAAGGTATTGCTTTGTGTCCCTTTAAATCAGCAACAACATAAAAACAAAGGTATTGCTTTGTGTCCCTTTAAATCAGCAACAACATAAAAACTAAGGTATTGCTTTGTGTCCCTTTAAATCAGCAACAACATAAAAACAAAGGTATTGCTTTGTGTCCCTTTAAATCAGCAACAACATAAAAACAAAGGTATTGCTTTGTGTCCCTTTAAATCAGCAACAACATAAAAACTAAGGTATTGCTTTGTGTCCCTTTAAATCAGTATCATCCACATGATGAATAAACTATTTGATACAATTCACGGATGAAGTAACTGTATTAGCCAGATGTCATGGCGATATCGAATAATGTCTTACCTGGTTGTTTATCGATATGAGTAAAATAGTATCGTTTATAAGGTGTGGGAAGTTAGCTCGTAGCTCGTAGTTCACCGTTCGGCATTCGTTCTGTTACGAATTTGTTACATATTTGTCAGCATCGAGCTCAACATTCAAACCCAACTCGGAGTTCGACATTGCCAGCTCGGAGTTCAACATTCAAACCCAACTTGGAGTTCGACATTCCCAGCTCGGAGTTCGACATTCAAACCCAACTCGGAGTTCGACATTCGACATTTGAACCCAGCTCGGAGTGCAACATTGCTAGCTCGGAGTTCGACATTCAAACCCAACTCGGAGTTCGACATTGCCAGTTCGGAGTTCAACATTCAAACCCAACTCGGAGTTCGACATTGCCAGCTCGGAGTTTAACATTCAAACACAACTCGGTGTTCGACATTCCCAGCTCGGAGTTCAACATTCAAACCCAACTCTGAGTTCGGCATTGCCAGCTCGGAGTTCAACATTCAAACCCAACTCGGAGTTCGACATTGCCAGCTCGGAGTTTAACATTCAAACACAACTCGTGTTCGATATTGCCAGCTCGGAGTTCAACATTCAAACCCAACTCGGAGTTCGACATTGCCAGCTCGGAGTCCAACATTCAAAACCAACTCGGAGTTCGATATTGCCAGCTCGGAGTTCAACATTCAAACCCAACATTCCTACCTAGATCGAACTCCGAGTTGGGTTTGAATGTTGAACTCCGAGCTGGCAGTGTCGAACTCCGAGTTGGGAGTTGCTATATTATGTGAAAATACAGCCTAAAGACACTATTTCAGTTGTTTATGGGTTTGTCATCATTAGCGAAGTGGTAAGATGATCCCATTCCAATCAGAAGTACTTTTGCGTGCGTTCGTGTGTGCGTGCGTGTGAATCTAAGGATTTTCATAACCAATCCGCTTCATTAACAAACGCAGATTGCAATACATTACTTCACGACTCACACACAAAGCGAATCATTCGATTTATATGAATAGAGTAGCTTTAGGATTTATAAGAATAGTGTAGCTTTAGGATTTATATCAATAGTGTAGCTTTAGGATTAGTAGCTTTATGATTGATTTGAATAGTTTAGTCTTATGATTTATATGAATAGTGTAACTTTAGGATATGTAGCTTAAGGATTTATGAATAGTGTAGCTTTAGGATTTATGAATAGTGTAGCTTTAGGATTTATATGAATAGTGTAACTTTAGGATCTGTAGCTTTAGGATTTATTAATGGTGTAGCTTTGTGATTTGTATGAATAGTGCAGCTTTATGATAATATGGATACTGTAGCTTTATAATTTATATTAATAGTGTAGCTTAATAATTTATATGAACAGTTTAGCTTTATGATTTATATGGATAATGTATCTTTACGATGTATATGAATTGTGTAGCTTTGTGATTTATACCCATACTGTAGCTTTGTGATTTCTATGAATACTAGTAGTATAGAAATATTGTCTTTCTCTGCGAGGTTGCCGTCTTTATATAACCTAATACGATATGTTAACAGTACATAAAACCCATTTGATTGCGGTTGAGTTCAACTCACACACACACACAAAACAAGAAGATAGTAACGTACCCACGTGGGAATTAGTGAAATTTCTTCTCCCTTGCTCGTCGCCTCCTCCAAGAAGAATCTCAGATAAAAGTACGTTCTACAATCAATCGTATTTACAGCTTTATTTTTCGACATCGGCCTGTACGCGTACTTTTTAAGCGCATCAAAAACGGAAGTGACGTTTGTGTTCTGCGACTGCCATTGCGCATGGGATTCTGGAAAGTCATCCTGCATTTCCGCTAGAAGGCTGCCGAGACCGAGGTTGACAAAGGTGTCATCAAAATCTGGTGGTATCTTGAAGGCCTGCAAATAACCCTTTCTGAAATAATTGCATAACATATGCTGGAATTATTGTGCACGTTCGCATGTAAACATACAAGACCGATCACGGTAAGTCTGTAATAAATATATATAATATTATAATATTATAAGTATTTAACATGTCGGAATTCAAACAACAACGCGGCGATCAGTACAACAGAAACACATTTCGCGTTATTTTAACGTGACTTTACCATCCCAGTGGTGCCCATGAATACCGAAAATTAGAATATACACTGCAATAGTGACTCTTATATGACTTTAGAATATGTCTATGGTTAACAGACTGTGAATCATGTAGCCGACACTAAGCATGCATTACAACTTCAATTTCTAGGGAACCCGTCTAAAAAACTTGAATGGTATAAACATATTTTTCAATGTTCAAAGCTTGCAGTTTTATTGCCTCAAATGACGTTTTCGAAGAGCAGTCTACTAAAAGTGTAGAATGCGGCAATATTTCAGGGATCTTCACGTCCGGTGGGATTTTTAACGGAGCATAATGAAACTGAATGAAGCGCAACTATTGGAATGGAATAAGTGCAAAGCTGTATTTTAATGGAATAATGCCTTTTTATGGAATAATACCCATTTATAATGCGGTATTCTCGTAAATACCGCCATGTTATACACTAGTCGATGGGTTTATTCGCTGATTTTGGTTTTCATAATTGCACATGTAATGGTAAGGTAGCAATGAACAGTTTCTTTGAGTTTTTTCTCTTTGATAACGCAATCTTATAATACACATGGTAGCACAGTGAGACGCCTGTTGTAATGCACACGCTAACGCACACGCATGCCTTACATGTGAACACCTGCATTTCTGTGCTGATGTGTACTTCTAGCACGTCGTGTTCCAAAGTAGAATTGTAATCAGTATGTATGGCAAATCAAGGTATTTGAACGGAGAGAAGCGAGGTGGCCCACCTTGATTCAAAATGTTTGGTAGGAACAATTGATGGTAAAACTCGGAAAGAATGTGTCTGGTAAGAAAAAAAAAACGGTCGTGGCGTGTTTACGTCAACATTATTTTTTCAATATTGTTTTAACACCCGTGACTTGATATGTTATTATTTTAAACTTCGTTTCCAGTCCCTACCCAGATATATGCTATTTCCTCTCGGCAGCTATTTTACGCTTGCGTAAAACTTTGCTTGTTATATATCATAACATATAAGCGTTTTTCATTAGTATAGAAACAGTCACGTGTGATTAAATAGTTTTGACCATTCTCATTGGAAATATGCCTACCGTTCAATAGTTCATCACGTGACCGTGCAATAGTAAATTTAGCGTGCAATAGTACATCTTTGTCATATTGACGTGCTTTTTAAAAACAGCAAAGCGTCTCGTGACCGTACAATAGTGGATCTGTGTCAGTGATGCAGCGTCACGTGACCGTGCAATAATCGATCTGTGTCAGTGACGCAGCTTCACGTGAGCGTACAGTTGTCGATCTGTGTCAGTGACGCAGCGTCACGTGACCGTACAATAGTCGATCTGTGTCGGCGATGCAGCGTCACGTGACCATGCAATAGTCGATATGTGTCAGTGACGCAGCGTCACGTGACCGTACAATAGTCGATATATGTCAGTGACACAGCGTCACGTGACCGTGCAATAGTCGATCTGTGTTAGTGACGCAGCATCACGTGACCGTGCAATAGTCGATATGTGTCGGTGACGCAGCGTCACGTGACCGTACAGTAGTCGACCTGTGTCAGTGACGCAGCGTCACGTGACCGTACAGTTGTCGATATGTGTCAGTGACGCAGCGTCACGTGACCATACAATAGTGGATCTGTGTTAGTGACGCGCTTGTTTAAATGAACAAAGGAAGCAGATACATTGTGCTCACACTCCAAATTTCAGTTTCATTAGTAAAAAATACAAACTGTTATATTTTATGATATATAATAAAACAACTATTTAATGCCTTAGGAGTCAATGGATTAGAACTATTTATCCTGCCGCCTCGTGCAATAGTACCCTTCTCGGGTCAGTAGTCACTCCACCTCGTGCAATAGTACCCTTCTCGGGTCAGTAGTCACTCCGCCTCGTGCAATAGTACCCTTCTCGTGTCAGTAGTCACTCCCTCTGATAAATAGTTCTAACTATTGACTTCTAAGGAATTAAATAGCAGTATACTACGAAGAAGACAGGCAACATTGAATGTATGAGAAATAGGCAACATTCAATGAGAAATAGGCAACATTGAATGTATGAGAAATAGGCAACATTGAATGTATGAGAAATAGGCAACAAAGAATGCACGTAAGAGAGGCCACATAACAGATTGTAAAATATTAGCAAACCTTTTGATTAAAGCATTTGATAAACGCCTTGGACTACTTAAACGCTAAGACAAAACAAACAATAACTGCGTGTGTTAAAACCATACGGCTGTATTGGAGTAACGTTTTAAAATGGACTAAACGCGTATGTATTAATGATACACTCATACAGTTCTGTCATTTAACTGTATGTAGAACTGAGCCATTATTCCCTGGAGTCATATTAGTATATAGGAAAGTATAATTACTAGACAAGGAACAGTTATAAAATAACAGAGTTACAATCAACTGTACAGTAATACCTTGGTGAAACAGAACGTTTGTGATAGTTATTGTTGCCAGGAACATGGCAATGAAAAGCATTCAATGAATATAATTTGTTAAAATGATTGTGCTTCGTAAGACTCTGCAGGCTGGCTGTTTAAACTAATATTGCTTTGATGTTGTATTACATGTAGAGTGTAATATTTCTTTGATGTTGTATTACATGTAGAGTGTTGTAAACAGGTGGACTTTAAGAAATACTAAATATAAATTAAGAAATAATAAATATGTACCTTGTGTTTTATCGGTGAATAAAATACAGTTAGGAGTTCGGATGCGTAGTAATTAAATCACAAGTGCGTTAGCACGAGTGATTTAATTACTCGCATCCGAACGCACTCGTGATTTAATTACTACGCATCCGAACTCCTATCTGTATTTTATTCATCGATAAAACACAGGTACATATTTATTATTTCGATTCTAACACAACAATAACCCCATTGTTTACGCTACTGTTGTGGCACTATATATTATCTCGGAGGTCAAGGTAATCAGGTTGCTATGTTTACAGGCTGTTCCATTGGACGCACCCGTATGCAAAGTTCTGCGTTTCAATACACTAGAAGTCACGTGACAAACAATTAAGTCATTGCTTACGTCATATAGCTAACGCTGTACGACGTCAAACGTTGATGCTTTATGTTATATGTTATGATGCATATGATGGGTTTATATCGGGGGTGCACGGTTTGGGAGCATGGCAAGTTTGTTGTAATTAATATTTCTTTAAAATTACTGTTGAGTTTGTCTTCGTGACGTATATTTACGAAGTGACGTCATGTAACGCGGAGCTTCCAACGGATGAAATATACGCGGGGAATTAATGGAACAGCTATATTTTATCATAGAATAACATACATATATTCACAGGTAATATAAGTTTAGCATGCATGGCAGACAGACAACGCAGAGTACATGTATATAACAAACAGACAACATCGATTGAAAGACAAAAAAATAGACCATAAAATATCACTTAAAGATTACTTACTCAGATTTTAAAAGACGACCCATTATAACTGCAATGTCGGATAGACCAGTTTCGTTTAAAAGTTTCTCAAATTTCGTAAAGTTTGTGGCCGCCATAAGATCAAAGAAGTGGTGAAGATTCTCTGGATAGCTGTTCCACGTTTTGTGGGTCGCATTGTACTTCTGCGGCCAGAATGTCATCAAAGAATTAATTTACGTTTTTGTTGTGGTACTCTTCGACTGACAGAATAGCGGAAGTTATCATCTCTTCGGAAGGCTTCGGACCGTTTCCGTATCTAAACGATTCCAGTAAACAAGACGTTATCCACGCCGTTGCAAACATGTT
This sequence comes from Cyrtodaria siliqua, assembly GCA_037043455.1. Taxonomy (NCBI): domain Eukaryota; kingdom Metazoa; phylum Mollusca; class Bivalvia; order Adapedonta; family Hiatellidae; genus Cyrtodaria; species Cyrtodaria siliqua. The sequence continues at coordinate 66,829 of JAWPHD010010700.1, forward strand.
GTCGTCATAGATACTGAACCCTTCTCGCATCAGAAACAGTTCCTCGTGACCATGGAAATAAAATCTAACGTCACTTTCCCACATCCCTTTATGTTTTTGCCAAAACGTAGGTGGAATGTATTTCGTGTCGGTTTTTTCTTGTTCTGATTCCACTTTTCGGAATAAAGATTCCACGGTCGTTTTAACATCTTCCATATTCACATATCCTTCTATTTCATTCGATAGAATAAACATTCCAAATAGACAACATAGTGTCTGGAATATCCAAGAAGACATGACTTACGTATACCGTCTGGGTGAAAGAGAAAGAGTCAACAATGTGAACGATCCCAAAGTAGTTTTATCCGCAGTTGTTTACAAGCTTAAAGAGGTTGGTTAAAGTTATCTGTAACCCCTTGCCGTTACTGGGCTAAATTTTATTATCTAAACCTTTATATATCACGGTCACGTGAAAAGTTGCGTCAGCTTATTTAAGAAATAGAACATCATTTACGCTGAATTATCGTGTAATATATCACGGTTTGGAGTTCAATTGTAAACAATAATTTCACGAGCCCGAAGTGCGAGTGAAATTATTGTTAACATTCGGGCTCGTGAAATTATTGTTAACAATTGAACGACAAACCGTGATATATCACAAGATAATTCACCGTAAACAGTTCTATTTCTATTCTAATACCCCTAAAATGTGAAAATAACGCACACATCTGAAATCTTTCGCATTGCTTTGCTTACTCTCCTAACGTTACAATCGTTACAGTGATGTCTTTCGCATTGACTTGCTTATTCTCCTAACGTTGCAAACGTTACAGTGATATATCGTTGAATATAATTGAATGACACATAGGAGTAAACGATATGTTCTTTGAAAGACAATTACATTGTAATTCGTTTATTTAAAAAACAACAACATCTATGTCAAAATAATGGTGTTAACTGTAAACCGATCAGCTCCCCTAAAATACTCCACACCAAATCATGATCCCAATATAACACGTATATTAGGATGAGCCGCGACTATGCATGACGTAATAGTTTAATTGGAGTAGAGTACTCACATGCACAGAATGATGACTACCACCTCCCTCCCTCCCCCCACCCCTACGCTCTTCCCAAACATCTCCGTCCCAACCCGGACAGACGGACGGACAGACAGGCAGAACCACCAACACACCCCCGCCCGCCCGATAGCCCGCCCAGGTCAGTAGACCAATACTAGTATATTGTTTTTAATTCCATATATCAATAAACGTTCTGAGACATCATTAATGAACTAAACTTTAATCAAGAGGCCCGGTCCAAGAGGGCATGTGGATGTTCCAATTGATAACATTGCTCTTAAAACAAAGATAACAGGGATGGGTGTCAGATATGGCTGGGTTTTTTAATTTCCGAGATTTCATAGAAATAAACATTCAGAACAGGACTAGGGTATTAATTAAGAAGAACATAGATTGTTCATTTGTCGTCTGAATCAACCAAGGTTTCTACAATTGTCATCTAAATCAATCGAAGTTCCTTCATGTGTCATATACATCAACCGAGATTTCTACATTTGTCATATAAATCAACCGAGGTTTCTACATTTGTCATATAAATCAACCGAGGTTTCTACATTTGTCATATGAATCAACCGAGGTTTCTACATTTGTCATATGAATCGAATCAACCAAGGTTCTTACAATTGTAATATTAATCAGCCGAGGTGCCCACATTTGTCATATTAATCAGCCGAGGTTCCTACATTTGTCATATTAATCAGCCGAGGTTTCTACATTTGTCATATGAATCAACCGAGGCTTCATTTGTCATATGAATCAACCGATGTTACTACATTTGTCGTATGAATCAACCGAGGTGTCTACATTTGTCATATAAACCAACCGAGGTTCCTACATTTGTCATATGAATCAGCCGAGGTTCCTACACTTGTCATATTAATCAATAGAGGTCCCTACATTTGTCATATTAATCAACCTAGGTGCCTAAAAATTGTCATATTAATCAACCGAGGTTCCTACATTTGTCATATCAATCAACCGAGGTGCCTACATTTGTCATATGAATCAACCGAGGTTCCTACATACAGTCAAATGCACAGTCGTCCAGACTCAACAGTTCCTTTTGTGACATCGGTTCTATAAACCTTAGTAATATAAACACACGCGTACGGGAGCTGCATGCCCATATATAATGACTAAAAGTGTATTAAACATGATAAATCTTGTTTTATTTAAGAAAACGTTTATTAGGTTTCGTATAATTATGAAGATGGTAATTTTATTCAAATACGTCATGTCAATCGAATTATGCAAATAAAAAAGACAAAAATACAAAATATATAAAAAATATTTATAGATGTGGATCTTTAAAAAATATATATACATATATATTGATTATATAATCAGCTGTTAATAAACAATAACACGTCTCCCATCACAGCCTCGATGTGGGTGTAAAACTACACTTTTATCACAGCCTTGAGGCATACAGGAAGTAAATCACGATGGTATTCATGCCTGGTGTTGTCGAAAGTAGTTCCCAAATATATAAGCCCTAAATCTTTTTGTGATAAAAGGCATTTTTGAGCATTTAATCTTGTTTTTTCTGGCTGGAATGATTTTATGTACTTGTTTGTGAGAGCTAAGAACCATCTGCATGGTTGTATGATGATTTTATTTATCAACCTGACAGTTTTGAAAGTGAAAGTAGAACACATGTAAGAGGTGCCGAACTAGAAAGCTTGGGAAATCAGTGATATTTGTTTTACTTCCGGTACACCATGATCTGAGAGTAATAATAAATCTAGCATATGCATAGCCTCAATCTGAGTGTGTTATACACCTCTCAATACAACCTCGATCTCACTGTAATAATACAACTCTAACCACAGCCTCGATATCGGTATAATATTACATCTCCCATCACAGCCTCGGTATGTGTTTTACAAATAAATCTTTCCGATCGGAGCCTCGATCTATATGTAACATTACATCTTTCATCACAGAATGGATCTGAGTGGAATAATACATCACTCAACACAGCCTCATCTGAGTGAAAAAAATGGTTGTAAAAATACATATCTCATCTCAGCCTCGATCTCAGTGTAATAATACCCCTCTCATCACAGCCTCGATATGGATTAAAAAATACATCTTTCATCGAAACCTCGATCTGCATGTAACAGTCCATCTTTCATCAAAACCTTGATCTGAGCGAAATAATACAACTCTCACCTGACTCGATCTGAGTGAAATTATATATCTGAGTGTAATAATGCATATCGCATCACAGTCTCAATCTGGGTGTACTAATACATCTCTCATCGCACCATCGATCTGGGTGCAATAAAACATATCTCAGCATAGCCTCGATAAGGGCGTAATAATACATCTCTCATTGCAGCCTCGATCTGGGTGTAATAAAACATCTCTCATCTCAGCCTCGATCTGGGTGCAATAATATGTATCTCTCATCACAGCTTCTATCTAGGGGTAATACAATGTTTCACCATTTCTTAAATTCCTCCAGTTTTGATTGATTAATGTGTACCAGACCATATTACCGGACAGCGAACATTTCGTCAAACCGAAGAACGCCTGGCCGAAGTCTGGCTAGTCTAGATCATTTGTGACGCTTATTTGTTTTTAAGACAAACGTCTAGAACAGTTCTCCTAAAAAAATGTTTGACTTTTGCAGAGATTCTTGGACTGATTCTGATTGGCTGAGACAAAGAAATCGCTATCCAAGATATACAGAAAGGCAGAAACAAAATAAACTTATAAATAAACAAAGAGGGTAACGTCGTCATTATATCGACGAACTAAATGCGGGTGATGTGGAGTACTTTAATAAAAACAATATATTACCGTTTTCAAGTGTGTTTCTGCACATACGATCAAAACGTTTGTATTTACAAAAAAAGCGTCAAAGATAATCAAGATTGAAGTCTGGCAAAATATTTCAATATCAAAGGTAAATAACTTTACTATAATTTGCAATAAATCAATCGCGCTCTCAATCTCATTAAAATCAGACCCTTTATCACGCTACGATACTCTTCGCTACTAGGATCTGACGACTTCGCATTACAGGTCACGTCAGATTGACTTACGATTTGAGCCTACAAAATTGTTCGGTATTGACAGCTTCACTGCGCATGTCGCATTTCAGTAAACCGATGTCTTTCTACGCTTGGTATTGAAAGAGACAATGTCCGTAAAGAGACAATGTCCGTAAAGAGACAATGTCCGTAACTTTTAGCTTATAAAACACAAACGAATTGCGTTGACAACCCTAATACACAACCATTATTGAATATTTAGTGAAAAAAAAGAAAAAAAAGATTGTTTGACGAAATTTAATAGCAGTACAAAAAATACCGATTCGTGGGATCGAACCCACACTAAAATGACATTCTTGGGTCAGCGGTCGAGTACGCTGTCAACTCAGCTAATCGGGCCACATGTACTAGGTATTATACCACTATTTTCCCCATAGACACCAATGTTAAAGTGTCACATATTAATGACTTGCTGCAAATTCAACTCAAGTATGGATAATGCAGCAGTGTAATGTTCATATAGAAAACTAATTTTCCACTTGAAAAATCACCAGAAAAGGTGGGGTCACAAGACATGTAAGAAGTTCTTGTTTGTTTACTAAACAGGTCAAGGGTACAGCTGTTTTCATTGATTGACTGTTTTCATTGCTCACATAGTGTAAGCATAGAGTCGAAATTTCAAAATGCTCATCAGTGATCCAGTAAAACTTATTAATACGCTTCTTACACACACAACCACAAAATCGAATAGGAATGGGCAGTTTTCCCCTGCTTATAATGCCCGTTTTCATCAAAAAGGAGGGATTACTTTTTATAATAGGAACTACATTCGACTACACCTCGGAGGCTTACATGTAATTAGTGGTGGTAAACCTATAAGAGAAGAAAACGTGTTCAGATGTTTCTTAAATGAGTATTTTGTGTTGTCATCTTCATAACAAGCTTAAAAACACCTAATATCTGAATTGTCATACCAAAGGGCATTTCTCGTCAATAAACCATATTAAATAGATCAAATGTTTAGAACAGTCAATGGATATTAATAAAATATGCATCTTAGGTACATTTAGGACGATAAATATGCCAATGTATGTCGATTTTCATGCCAAAATTGATTTTTTAAGCATTTTCTTCAAAATTGGTGGTATCACACCTTATTATAGTAGCGATTACGAGCTCAATAATGTCTAAAATACCGCTAAAATTAAATTTGATACTAGCTGAACGCTACCAAGTCGAGTTTGAATGATAAGGAATAATGTTTTACCTTTAACACAATCTTCATTTTTTCACAGTATCCTATTTTAGGGGGGTAGGGGAGAGATTTAGTGGTTTTATGCCTACCAAACCTGTTGTCATGCAGGTTTAATTGATGTAATCATGTTGCACACTTGCAACGCTACATGTTGATACCAAAAAAATATAGTTCAATTGCAAATACTTCACAAACACGTCATTTTAAACACGAAACAAATTGGCTCAAAATTACGGCTTTTATAAACAAAATTGGACTAAAAACGCTCAAAACCTCTGTAAAAAAAACTATGGAAAACTTATTTCTGAGCCTATTTTACCAATTGTTATCGGAAAAGTGTTCCTAGGTACGAATCTGAACGAGTCCTAATTACTTCACGTATCTCGTATAGGTATTATACCACTAATTATTTTCCCCATAGAGACCAATGTTAAAGTGTCACATATTAATGATTTGCTGCAAATTCAACTCAAGTGTGGATAATGCAGCAGTGTAATGTTCATATAGAAAACTAATTTTCCACTTGAAAAATCACCAGAAAAGGTGGGGTCACAAGACGTGTAAGAAAGTTCTTGTTTGTTTACTAAACAGGTCAAGGGTACAGCTGTTTTCATTGAATGACTGTTTTCATTGCTCACATAGTGTAAGCATAGGGTCGAAATTTCGAAAATGTTCATCAGTGATCCAGTAAAACTTATTAATACACTTCTTACACATACAACCACAAAATCGAATAGGAATGGGCAGTTTTCCCCTGCTTATAATGCCCGTTTTCATCAAAAAGGAGGGATTACTTTTTATTATAGGAACTACATTCGACTACACCTCGGAGGCTTACATGTAATTAGTGGTGGTAAACCTATAAGAGACGAAAACGTGTTCAGATGTTTCTTAAATGAGTATTTTGTGTTGTCATCTTCATAACAAGCTTAAAAACACCTAATATCTGAATTGTCATACCAAAGGGTATTTCTCGTCAATAAACCATATTAAATAGATCAAATGTTTAGAACAGTCAATGGATATTAATAAAATATGCATCTTAGGTACATTTAGGACGATAAATATGCCAATGTATGTCGATTTTCATGCCAAAATTGATTTTTTAAGCATTTTCTTCAAAATTGGTGGTATCACACCTTATTATAGTAGCGATTACGAGCTCAATAATGTCAAAAATACCGCTAAAATTAAATTTGATACTAGCTGAACGCTACCAAGTCGAGTTTGAATGATAAGGAATAATGTTTTACCTTTAACACAATCTTCATTTTTTCACAGTATCCCTATTTTAGGGGGGTAGGGGAGAGATTTAGTGGTTTTATGCCTACCAAACCTGTTGTCATGCAGGTTTAATTGATGTAATCATGTTGCACACTTGCAACGCTACATGTTGATACCAAAAAAATATAGTTCAATTGCAAATACTTCACAAACACGTCATTTTAAACACGAAAAAAAATGGCTCAAAATTACGGCTTTTATAAACAAAATTGGACTAAAAACGCTCAAAATCTCTGTAAAAAAACTATGGAAAACTTATTTCTGAGCCTATTTTACCAATTGTTATCGGAAAAGTGTTCCTAGGTACGAATCTGAACGAGTCCTAATTACTGCACGTATCTCGTATAGGTATTATACCACTAATTATTTTCCCCATAGAGACCAATGTTAAAGTGTCACATATTAATGATTTGCTGCAATTCAACTCAAGTATGGATAATGCAGCAGTGTAATGTTCATATAGAAAACTAATTTTCCACTTGAAAAATCACCAGAAAAGGTGGGGTCACATGACGTGTAAGAAAGTTCTTGTTTGTTTACTAAACAGGTCAAGGGTACAGCTGTTTTCATTGAATGACTGTTTTCATTGCTCACATAGTGTAAGCATAGGGTCGAAATTTCGAAAATGTTCATCAGTGATCCAGTAAAACTTATTTATACACTTCTTACACATACAACCACAAAATCGAATAGGAATGGGCAGTTTTCCCTACTTACCCGTTTTCATCAAAAAAGGAGGGATTACTTTTTATTATAGGAACTACATTCGACTACACCTCGGAGGCTTACATGTAATTAGTGGCGGTGAACCTATAATGGCATACTATTCAGGCTATCTAATGTCGTAATACTTTCGGTGGAATATATATTTTCAAAATACACGACAGCGCCCATGATTTTCTTCGTATCTTGATGGAAAACATTTAGAGCATTTCTTTGAATTTATAGTGCAATAACAACATCAAACATCACGTCCTTTTGGGCTTTAGGTAGACGTCATCATAGTGTCCACAGCCTGTCATCGCACAATCAAAGAGGAAAGCATAGTGGCGAAATGTAAATGGGTCCACCACCAAGCATGCAGTGCGTTGCAAAATGACAGGGTCATAACCTCTTTTGATAAACCTTTAAACAAGTTTAACAAAGCTAGTTGAAAGTGATCATGACCAAGGATCTAACGAAGTTTGTAAATCACGTCACCATAGAAGTCAGGCGTAAAGCCTGCTCTAACCATTTGTATATTTATGTTATAATATTTGGCATAAAGAGTGAGTGTATGCCACATACGTTTACAGTACACTTAAACATTGAATACACCATTGCGCACATTAATATCTCCGACAAAAACTTAGTTGTATATACACATTTTAATACTTATTATCACTTGTTTTATCAGAAGCGTCGGAGATTTTAGTTTTATCTACAGGCAGTCATTCATTATTAAAGCAGGCTTCTGTTCCACTATATCACATAATATCTATGTATGTCTATGATCGTTTCCCTCCCCAGTGTGGCGTCCACGTGGCTTTGTGTGGGACAAACACCCTTCCTCAGACGAAGGTCTCTAGACACGGTAAATGAGAATTCGGATGCTGAGGACAAACTGCACTGGGTATTTTTATCATTTTTTATAACCTTTTATATGCAATATATTTTAAAAATTTTAGTAAATTAAACAAGGGAGCAATGATCAGACAAAATATGGAAAATGTACATAGGTAAATAAATTATTAGAACATGTTTAACATTCTAAAAAGATGTGACCAACTATTCCATAATAGCTCACCCCAGCTAGTGCCCTTTTTTCGATGGTCTGGCTATTTGATGAAAATTATTTACAAAAACAAAATTCTGCCTTGGGCGTATATTAAAGTGTCTGCTTTGTTCTTGTCATTTCTTGGAAAGATGATAACGTTAAAATCATCTCCACAGAATAATTATAATTAATGAATAAATAAAATAAACTACCTAGAAACGCTCGCCAAAAGGCCTAATGTGCCATAGGGCGAGCAAAAATAAAAACTTATAATTGTAGAGAGTATCAAAGCGTAATGAGGATATGTTTTTAATGAGATTGTCTTGCTCGGAATGGTGTTACACCGATATCCGGCAGAGTGTATGGGAGTATTCCAGCCTATTCGATTCATTTCACCCTGGCCCTGCCTGAAATAGTGTACATTCGCATTTGTGCAGGTTTAAAATACAACTGAAATAAACAGCATGAACATATTTTCTTTCAGGAAACGTCTATGATATTCACCTTTATCTTGACCATTGACTGAATAACACTCAAAACATATAATTAATTAAGGTCCACCCCGTACACACACAGACACACACTCACACCAATATATACATGGTAAATACTGCTGTACGGCGAATGATTAAGACGAACTGAAGAAGAGCCATTGGACATACAATTTTCCCTTTTCAAGGTCACTGTGACCTACTCCTTTGACCTACGGACTCCAAATTAAACGATTATAGGCACAATCTCAATGCAAACATGCGTAGAAATTGGTCAGGTAGAAATATTACAACTAAGGTCATATTTAAATTACTTGACCTTGACTTTAAAAGACTTACTCTTAACCTCAACATGTGTATATCCATTCACAAAACAAGCACGTATTCAAAGTGTCATGAATTTTTTCCTTTAGACATACAAGAATTTGGATGTCAATTTAACCAGTTTGAAAAATGAACTTGTATTTCACTGTGACCTTGACCTTTGAACTTCTGGTTCCAAAATGATCATGAGAACGACACACATCAGTATTAGCCTAATAAACAGGGCTTTGACGTAACTTTTTAAATATTCTGACATTCAATAGTGTGGCTTCTAGCTAAATAAGACAAAATAGTCTGTAGAGAGAATTTAACCCAGTATTTAACCCAGTGAAGATTGATAACAGGTGAGACGTACATTTAATCAATGGACGCTGACCTGGCATACTGCATAAGATCTCTCTTATTATTTGAATAATCGAGTTTAAATGCTTTTTAATGGAATATGATTTCAAGAACTTAAAATAACAATGTTTTCAATTATCTTCTTTTATAACGTCAATATCAGCGTATGTATTGTTCCCAATCTCATTAAAAATCACATCCTAATTACGCTTTGTAGCGCATCGTAGCGTGATAAAGAGTCTGATTTTAATGAGATTGTTATTTCCCCCTTACTACCATCCAAATGAGGGACACCAGTATTTTAGATCGATTGTAAAAAGTTTCATCTCTTTGCGTTACTACATTGGGCCTTCGAATTGGATAACTCTGATATTATTGTTGAATCACAAAGCATAACCACCTACTAGAAATATCATTCCAATCAGAACCTGTATCACGCTATGATACTCTGCGGCGCTCCAAGACGCAGAGAGTATTAAATATGAATTAGGACAGTGATTTAAGAAGTTTATTACGTCTGTGATTTGACTTTAATGAGACCAGGGCTCTGTCATTTTCGTCCAGATGAGACAGTATGGTACGAACATAAATGTAAACGAATGGAAACTCAATATGCCTAATGATATCAAGGATAAAGACAAAGGTTACCAAAAAAAAATAGTTAAAGAGCATTCTAAGGGAGGTAACTCATTAATGTGGCCCATTAAGGTGTAACACGCATTGAGTTGTGTATGAATTAAAATTTAGATGCCATGTTGTCATTCATATTTAGGCCCAAATTAACAAGAAATCCGCTGATACACATGTCTCGCCTAACGGGGGCGGGACTTAAAAATAAAAGATAAATATTCCTTAAATAAAAGTTTGTAAACATTTTAATATCTAAAACCAATGGAGTTTACAGTTTGCTGAGATGACATTAAATGCATTTGTTTAAAACAAAATGCCATTCTATAAAAAAAACATCAAAAATGCATAAAGTTTGTGAGAAAGTGGTCTAAACGCAAATGTTGAAAGTAAAATTATTATCAGCCCCTTGCTTGGAGGATCAAGGTCACATCGACATTTTCTTTGTCACGTTACAATGTACCACTCAAGATACAACTATAAACAACGTTCGAAAGGTCTAGTGCGTAAAATTACAAGGTTATCTAAGGGGCGTAACGGAGGGTTTCATATTGGGGCGTCCATAATTTTCTTTACAACAACAACAACCATATAGAACAACAACTATTTTTCCATAGTAATACATACTGTATATCTATTAGAACGTATATACGTATTAACTGTTCAATATTCACTAATTAAATTTGCCAAATACTAGTTTTGGTTTTGAAGCCGCATTAACAAATGCTTGTGCTACATCGACTAAGCTTAAACAAAATAATTAAAAATAGATATCTTATTTTAGGACATCCTCGTTTATCATTGACATACCATAATATGTGTATGTTTTTGATTGTTTAAATATGTATGAAACAAAAAAAACATAGTGATTATTTTGTTGTATTTGCAATGTTAATATCTGTCACGTGTGTGTATATTATAATTACCATATATTTGTAATGATGAAAAACTGTAATAGTTTAAGTCAATAAAAGTATCTGTCTGTCTATCTATCTATCTATCTATCTATCTATCTATCTATCTATCTATCTATCTATCTATCTATCTATCTATCTATCTATCTATCTATCTTAAATTGCCAATATAATCTTATGTACGTTTAACACCATCAGATTGTTCGAATCGATGCGGTTACGTATAACTAATACATTATATGCTTTAACTCTCAAGGGTATTTCTAATCTTGACTTCAGTGTATGAACAATTATTTCGGCAGGTAGATTAGAACTACCAACTTTGATCGAAATCTGTCTACAAAACTGTTGAGTTGGATAAAAAATACGCCAAAATGACGCTTGTGTACAAGGGCGTCTATGGTCGGGCTGGTAGTGAAGGTGTTACGCCCCTTTATCTTACATTTGCTTGGAGGGTCAAGGTCACATCCACATTTGCTTTGTCACGTTGCGATGTACCGCCCAAGATACAACTATAAGCAAAGTTTGAAACGTTTAGAGCATACAGTTTGTAAAAAAGTGACCTAAACGTAAAAGTTGAAGGTAAAAAATATTAAGTTATCTGCCCTTTGCTTGGAAGGTCAAGGTCACTTCTATATTTGCTACTCGCGCTGCGATGTACCACCCAAGATACAACTATAAGCAAAGTTTGATAGGTCTAGTGCATACAGTTTTGGAAAATTGAACTAAACGCAAAAATTTAAGGTAAACATTATAACGATATCTGCCCTTTGCTTGGAAGGTCAAGGTCACATCCAAATTTGCTTTGTCACATTGCGATGTACCACCCAATATACAATTATAAGCAAAGTTTGAAAGGTCTTAGTGCATACAGTTTGTGAAAAAGTGACCTAAGCGCAAAAGTTGAAGGTAAAAAATTATCAAGTTATCTGCCCTTTTCTTGGAGGGTCAAGGTCACTTCCACATTTGATTTGTCACTTGCGATGTACCACCCAAGATACAACTATACGCAAAGTTTGAAAGGTCTAGTGCATACAGTTTGTGAGAAAATGACCTAAACGCAAAACTTGAATGTTGACGCCTTCGCCGCCGCCGCCGACGCCGGAAAACACCTATGTCTCTTTCTTTTCTTCGAAAAGGCGAGACAAAAATGAATAACTTACATTTGCATCACAAATGACACATATGCTGCCAAAAAATTCAAGGAAAGTGGAGGTCATTCTAAGAGAGAGAACTTGTCTCATGAATGAATGCTGCCTTTAAAACATAAACACTGAGATGCCAAACTATTGCATTTATATACGCATTTCCATATAAGCAAAAAAACTTCAAAACTCCAAATTTTAACATGACAATGCATGAAAAATGTAACAAATAGATCAACAATGTTTAATAAACCAAAAAATGATAAACCAAAAATGGCACTTTAAATTAGTGAAAATGCCTTTATTTACAAAAAGAATGAGGATTATTTACTGACCGCCATTATGCGATACCCCAGGCGAACACGTCCTGTGATGCAGTGGGTGTACTACACCTTAAGGAGGTTGGCTGGGAAAGGACGTAGTGAGGAGATTTTTTTTAATTCATATTTAAAGCTTCTATGGTATAATTTAGAAAAAAAAGGCTAGGTCACCACATGTTTTTCCCACTAGACATCAGTGAAGAAGGTACATATTTCTAACTTCAAAATTTCACTAAAAAGAGGAAAAATATAGTCATTGAACATTTTCACAATTATTTTCATAACATTACGTTTATTGAAAAACAACAATTAATTTTCGATTACATATATACATATCTTTCAAATCATACACAAACAGTGGTAATCCTCATTCGTCTTTAAAAAGCAAACATATATGGACCCACCCACTTTTGTTTTTACCGAAAAATTAATTCAAGATAAAAAATTATATTCTAATGATCAACTTTTTTTAAAGCTTGTATATGTCAAGGTCCTATGACATTTCTTTCAAAACAAGTAAAAATATATATAGGTCACCAGGTTTTTTATGATTTTTTATTAAAAATTCTTTAAATTACACCCATTTTGGAGTTATTTTGACATTTTCAATGTAAAATACTGTACACACAATATTGACATGGAGAACGAAAATAAAATTAGCTCAGTATCTACTTTTATATATGTATTCCACTACTGAAAAACAAAAATCTGATTTATTCTATAGCAAAAGGATAAATTCTACTCCGAGCTACCCATACCCCCTATTTTGTTGACAACAAAAAAAGATCACAAATGACGGAAAAAATATGAAAAAAAAATTTGCTTAACATTTGGTATGTTACCATCTTAAATCCTACATTATATCCATATCTACTAGAATGGAAAAAATTAAACAATTCTGTTGTCAAATAAAATATGATTTAAAAAATAAATTGTTTAGACTTGAAGATGTCAAAACTTGCCCAGCCAACATCCTTAAGCGTGTACCTCATCAGACTGCTGAGTCGTGCTCAAGTATTTAAAGTGCTTGTTGTACTATTTTCAAACAAGTCTCTAAAAATTTAAAGAATTGCCAAAATCCATATCAAAATTAAAGAGATATGACCTATAAACAAATTGCAAAGAGATATAAATGGGGACGGCCATCTGGGAACGAGGAGACCATCAAACCTGTTTACAATATATGGTAGAGCGTCTTCGGGTATATCCGAACGTCGGGTTTATCCGAACAATAATTGACCAATAAGAATTGGCGTATTTTAACAGCAGTTTTGAAGTTTTAGAGGCACAAAAAATTTAAATTGAAGAGTCCTCTTCCGGTCGAATAAGAAAAGGACAAAACCAGTAAAGTATTCGCCGTATATGATATAATGTAAACTTGTATATGCCAACAAAATGTGGCATTAATTACTTATACAGATAATTTTGAATGCATACGCTGCTAAGGTTTAAATTTTACGCATGATGCGTACATATAAAAGGACTGCTATATGTTCTGAACACTGACCTTTGTGCACAATATTGATAACATATAATTCATCATGGCCGACATGTGTTGTTTATATAGGTCACGTTCGGATTTACCCTCCACGAAAAGTTTGTCGTCTAAATCAATAATATTTTATTTTAGATCTATGTTTTAAGGGTGACCACTTCTGAGGTTTTGGATTTTTGCACTTCCGGAAATTTACATTTGTTATATTTCAAAAATTATAATAAAACTGGAAAAAATAATTATACAGTAACAAACTCATGCCCAATAGGGATATTTTAGTGCAAAAAAAATGAACATTTTTTAGAATTTTTTTTTTACCTCACATTTTGTGCTCAAAATTGACAATTTTTAACATAAGCCAAAATGGAGGGTAGGGGTACAAAAGATGGTATTTCTCAAAAACCGTTTAAGATATTCACTTAATTTAAACTTTATTACAAACACATGTGTTAGGATATACAGAGACAGCATACAAAGTATTGTTCCTATTATTTGTTACAGACCTATGCCGTTATATGTCAGAGCTCGTCGAAATCTAAAAAAGCATATTTTTTTCTCAGTTTTTATTGAATATCTTTCTTATATACACACCGACCCCCAATTTTTATTTTTTCATTCTAAAACTCAGGTCTTATATATATTGTAGACAAAATATCTCAAAAATTTAACTGTTCCTTTATCATGAAAAATTGATTTATCACAAATTTAAAAATGCAATTTATAGTAAACTGGGTGGGGTAATGACAAGGGATGTAATAATTGTTCAGATGGTGATAAAAATACCACAACTCTTAATTTTTCGTCCTAAAGTATGAACTATTACATTAAAAAAGACGGAAAATCGATACCTGTTCTGTTAACCACACTACACACATATAAGTTGCCATACACAATTTTCAGCTGATTCAGAATTTAAAACCACACTGTGAGAGTGTATTACTAAAGATTAATTTTGCGAAAAATTTATATCACCGACCCATCATTATTTTTCCAGAAACTAACTAGTAATATGTTAGTCTTCATAAAAAACAGGGAAATTAAAAATTCTTACTGTTCTGATATTCACCAGAGGGCACCCTTAAATTGCTTGTAGAATCTAGATCTACATGAGGCTCAATCAATATGAATATGTTTGACATAGTAATATGAAGTAAGCATATAGTACTCCGTGTTTTATTATCGATTTTGATAAGATAAATAAACTGTATTTTCATAGGGCCTACCTGTAATTTGGTGTAAACTATTTCCTGTATTCTATCTATTGAAATGACGTCACTAGCTAAGTGTGACGTTTTAGTTTTGCGCGTGAAAATCTAATTAACTATTAATGGTCAGCATCATACGAAAAAGAGCATATTGTTGCCAAATGCGTTAACTACATCTATTAAGGTTAATAGCAACTTAATATCACGAAATTGTGATGTTATTTAGCTCTTTATTAACTTAACAAAATGATGAATGCATTGCATTTGGTACTACTCTCAATTTTAGATGAGTCGTCAAGTTGGTTCCAAAAGGCGTTATTCGTCTGATGTCTTAGCTGAGGCCTCGTCTTTAGTGCAGAGCGGAGCTCTTACTTTGTGTGCAGCATCTAACGTGTACAATATACCAAAAACAACCCTCCATGATACCGTTAAGGGGAAGTATGCGAGCAATAGAAAAGGCGCGGGGACAGTACTGACAGATAAGGAAGAGCGCAGGCTTGCTGATTGGGTTAAGGAGCCCGGGCTTATAAAAGACTCATCACGGATCTATAATGCTGATGAGTCGGGGTTTCCGATGTGTCCTAAAAGTGGCAAGGTGTTGGCTATGAGAGGGTCAAAGGTTGTGTACAACGTTACATCAAGTAACAAATCACAAAGCATCGTGTTGGCGTGCATGAGTGCGATAGGCCACTTCATAACTCCAATGATTGTCTACCCAGGACAACGATTTAGTCCAAACATCTTAGACGGATTCGAGGAAGCCGCAATAGGGAGGTCAGATAATGGATACGGAGTTATTTTCCACTTGGCTCACGTCGGTTCTGATTCCAGATCTGAATTCATGGGGTGTTACACGTCCGATATTGCTATTTGTGGACACCACTCATATAACGCTTGAGGCTTTAGATATTTGCACGGAGAACAGTGTTCATATGTACTGCCTGCCTGCACGCGCCTCTCATCTCATGCAACCAATGGATATGTTGAAGATTATTCAGTCCACTTAAGGACAATTGGTCACAAGCTGTTAGAGATTTTCAGACAGCAAATATTCCTGAAATTGTGTCAAAGAAACATTTTGCTAAAATATTCAAGGGTCCTTGGCAGAAATCGACAACTGTTGAAAACGTAATCATATCGTTCAAAAGTTCTGGACTCTTTCCTCTTGACGAAAACGTTGTCCTCAGTACAAGTAAATTAGAACCATCCAGTGTATTTGTTGCAGTAAAGTCAGCATCAATTAACGAACGTGGTGCTGCTACAGTATCGGTTGCGAACATCGAACTGAACAAGGCTACCTCTACAGAGCCGCCCATTATAACCGAAGCAGCGTCGACGGAGTCCGGATTTGCTCAAAATGGTGACACAGTACCAGTTACTGCCATAACTGACACCAACCCGGTGATAGGACCGGGTGTAGCAACAACATCAAATGGACATACCAATGAAGTGGCGACCAACATAGCAACACATGGACCAGCAGTCGATGTAACTGGTGGAACATCGTCAATCCCAAATGATCAGCCAATACTATCTCCATTCAGTACATACCTGAAAGTTCCTTCAGTTGCATACGAAAGAAAATCAAATCCAATTAAACATCCAAAGGCAATTACAGGAAATGCATTTCGTGAAATGCAACAGGAAAAGCAAAAAGAAAAAGAAAAGCTGAAAAGGCAGCTTGAGCGTAAAAAAAGGAAAACACAACTCGAAGAAAACAAAATGCGAAAAAACGAAGAAATGATGAAGAGACAACAAGAAAAGGAAAAGCTAAAAGAAGACGAAAGGATCCAACAACAGCTGCGCAATGAACAGAAACTAAAGAACAGAAGAGCTTAAAACGAAAAATAAAGGAAAGCGTGGGTCAGCTGCTAAACAAAGTCGGAAAATGGTTGCAATCTCGGATGAGTCATCCGACGACGATGAAGCGTACTGCTTATACTGCATGGATCCCTTCTCAAACAGCGTGACAGAAGAAGAATAGGTTTAGTGTATTGTGAGCCGTGGTTGGCCTCACGATAAATGTGCACCAGACATTATGTCGTTTATATGTCCAAACTGCGACTCTGAGAACGACGGAGAGTTTTATCTCTGAGTGATTCTGCATAAACTGACTGAAAATAGTTGTGTTGAGACAATGTGTTGTATGGAATTTAAACATTGGTTGAATTTTGTTAATTAAGTATTAAAATGTTCCTTTAATTCATAACTAATGATTATTGTGTGTTGTAAACTAGTAAAATGTTTTAAATGTGACGATTTTTTTAAAAATACCGTTCTGTTCGGAATTACCCGACACTGTTCGGAATTACCCGAAACATGATGTTCGGCGCACCCGAAGTGTTGGGAAGTTGCCGACGTCGATGTATGGGGAAAATACGTCTTTTTTATAAGAAATGCTGTATATAACAATTAATGATAATTTTATTTGAACAAGCGATAAATAATGTATTTATTGGAATATGTGCCTTCAAAATAAATTCGATACGGAAGGTAACATATCGAAGATATACCCGAAGACGCTCTACATGTATTTAAGTGACCTTGACTCGGACCCAGGGTCAGTTGGAGGGGTGAAAGTTATTGGCATTAAGACGGACAACGGCCAGAAGGTTATATATGAAATTTGAACATTCTACTCCCAAGGACAAAAAAGTTATAATACAATATGCTGACGTCGTCGAGCCCGCCAACATTAGCACCGCCTATGGCTCGCATTTTTTCAAAAAGGCGAGATAAAAACGTTGATGTTAGAAGTTGAATGAAAAACTTTGATATAAATTAACAAAGTGTAAAAAGTAGCTCAATGTCATTTATATTGACCTGATTTGGGTAGGAACATTGCTGTCATACAGATGTAAGTGTGTATGAAGTTTGGAAACTGTATGGCTTTTGGTGCCTGAGAAGCTGAGCTAATAAAAAAACTTGAATGCAAAACTCTGATGTAAATCAACAAAGTGTAAAAGTTAGGTCAAGGTCATTTATATTGACCTGATTTGGGTAGGACCATGTTGCTGTCATATAGATTAAAGTGTGTATGAAGTTTGAAAAC
The DNA here is from genome assembly GCA_037043455.1 of Cyrtodaria siliqua. Taxonomy (NCBI): domain Eukaryota; kingdom Metazoa; phylum Mollusca; class Bivalvia; order Adapedonta; family Hiatellidae; genus Cyrtodaria; species Cyrtodaria siliqua. The sequence goes on from JAWPHD010010700.1 coordinate 85,102, forward strand.
TGTACGGTTTTTGGTATCTGAAAAATTGGCTTCATAAAAACCTTGAATGTAAAAACTGGACGTTCGTCCGGACGGTCAATGTAATTCATATTAATACAGTCCGCCGTCCTTTAGTTATAAACATAATGTGTACATTGTGAAAGCTGTAAGGCATCTTGGCCTGGAATTCACCAACCATTCTTCAAACTATTCTTAGGCTTGAGCTAAAGTACTGAAATTTCGTTCAGAAATATTTCCTTGACCTTCAAAGATAAACAATCGTCACAAGTTGCTATTTATTAATATGCATCAGATTTATACATAGCAGCTTGTTATGAACGCTTATTCTGTACATTTATAGAAATATTTGTGATTTAAATTTGCATGCTTGAGCTTCAGTTTAAGAATATTCTCAAGAATGGTTGGTGAATTCAAGGACAGTGAGAAATGGACTTAACAAAAAAAATGAAAGAATCAAACTTGAATATAAAACTTTAATGTAAATTAACAAAGTGTGAAAAGTAGGTCAATGTCATTTATACTGACCTGATTTGGGTAGGAACACATTGCTGTCATATAGATGTAAGTGTGTATGAAGTTTGGAAACTGTATGGCTTTTGGTGTATGAGAAACGGAGTTAATCAAAAACTTCAATGTAAAACTTCAATGTAAATCAACAAAGTGTAGGTCAAGGTAATTCATATTAACCCACTTTTCATTGGACCATATCGCTGTCATGTAGTTATCAACATGGACTTAACAAATAAACGTTCATGTAAAAAACTTGAATGAAAAACTTCGATGTATATTAATTATATTGACCTGATTCAGGTAGGAACATATTGCTGCCATATACATGTAAGTGCGTATGAAGTTTGAAAACTGTACGGCTTTTGGTATCTGAGAAATTGACTAATTAAAAAACTTGAATGTAACAAGGGACGTACGGACGTGACGTACGTCCGGACGGAGAAGGGTAACAATATATGCCCGCACCACTTTCGTGGCGGGGCATAAAAATAATGTGCTATTGACGAGTTCTAATTTCTGCTAGGTGCTCGATATATTACTGGCTATAACTCCAATAATAGCCAGAGTTACTGGGAGGCAGCACCCACGGTTTTGTTAGCTTGCTCTGCAATTGTAATATTCGTTTAATTGCGCATGCGCAATCTATATTCTGCCTTTCCCGGTCAGAACTTAATGACAGCGGTATGTAATTTTGTTCATGTTATGTAAAATAATGATTTTTTCCCCACCCTCCTCACCCTTTCTTTTCATCGTTATGTAGTTCTTTGTCATACTCGTTATTAAGTTGATACATTACTTTTTGACATATTTCATCAGTTTCGTTTTTATTTAGGCCAAAATTGTAAATCCTCCGTTAGGAAAAAGATGCTGCTGTTGTCTGCATATCATTTCAGGCACATCCTTGGTACAGAACTAGTGTGGCTTCGAAAGCAGAACGATATACCAGAGGATCCGTAATCGGTGCAGCTCCAGAAGCGGAACGATACAACCGACGACGGTGCCGGTGCGGGTCGGCAGCAGAATGATATACCAGATGACCGACAATCGGTGCGACTCCAGAAGCAAAACGATATACCAGAAGATCGGTGAGACTCCAGAAGAATAGCCGTCTGCAAAACTTTTAATTTAGTGAAATAATGTTTAATGACAATTAACAATTTTACAATTAGTTCAATGTAAATACTGACCTCTGTTCCCCAGGGTCGGTATTACAGCACGAACTATTAAGCCGTCAGCGAATCCTTCAATTCAGTGAAATCAAAGTTAATGACAATTAACAATTATATAATTAGTAAATGTCAATGTAATACTGACCACTGTTTCCCAGGGTCGGGATTACAGCATGAAATATTAAGCCTTTTGGGGCTTATTGTTGGTGCATCATGCCTAGTTCGGTCGTGCACATTATTGTAATCTTTAGAAAAGAAATAACTTTCAAGTGTTTAAATGAAGAAACATTTTACTTTAGAATTAGAGTTTTGAATAAACATTTTATTTAAGCCTGTTGCGGCTTCACTAAGGGTATAAGCTGTTGTACCATGCCCTCTTTTGTTTAAGCCTATCGGGGCTTCATATTTTGTTTAAGCCTACTGGGGCTTCATTAACGGTATCAGGTTTATGGGCCATGCCCTCTTTTGTGAATCATGTTAAGGGCTGCCATTATATATGTATGTGTTGCCGGCAGCCCGCTATTTGGAGCCGCGCCCAATATTTGCCAAAACTATTTAATATACGATCAAACCTTTTAATAAAGGATAATATTTTCTTGTGTGTTTGTCAAGTTGGTGCCTTCCTAATAATGCACTGTTGTTTTGTTTCTTCTATTTCTTTAGTATTTAGCTTGTAAATGATGTTTATGAATATACTGTCAGTTTCGTGTAAAAATATTTAGTAATTTTTGGAGTTATCCTCCTTTTAACTTCGCTATTTTTTGAGAGTACACCTTAAAAACAGAAACAAGGTTTGAGCAATTAAGTAACACTTTCAAAAATAATTTATTAATTTTATTCATAAATTTATAAATGACTATGTCCCGGAGAGAAGATTTTACATCGATTACAAAACAGCTTCACAGCTTACAAAAATCGTTCTCAATGGAGAGGTTGCTAACGTTACTGTGGCGGAAACCAAAGAACCCGGGGAAAACACACGTTCTAGTGGCGACCTATCCTCTCACAATGCCGAGACACGGAATCGAAACAAAGTTGCACAGGTAAGAAACGAAGATGGAGCGAACATTATAATAACAATTTAGCAGATTTAGGACTAAACTGGCAATCAATCTATCTCTTGAAAATGGTTGTCGATAGTGTATACGAGTGAGGACGAAATGACGAATATAGTGTGAACTATAGTGTGAAAGAGTGATTGAGAGTGAGGACGAAATGACGAATATAGTTTGAACTACAGTGTGAAAGAGTGAATGAGAGTGAGAACGAAATGCCGAAAATAGTGTGAACAACAGTGTGAAAGAGTGATTGAGAGTGAGGACGAAATGACGAATATAGTGCGAACTATATTGTGAAAGAGTGAATGAGAGTGAGGACGAAATGACGAATATAGTGTCAACTATAGTGTGAAAGAGTGGATGAGAGTGAGGACGAAATGACGAATATAGTGCGAACTATAGTGTGAAAGAGTGAATGAGAGTGAGGACGAAATGACGAATATAGTGTCAACTATAGTGTGAAAGAGTGGATGAGAGTGAGGACGAAATGACGAATATAGTGCGAACTATAGTGTGAAAGAGTGAATGAGAGTGAGGACGAAATGACGAATATAGTGTCAACTATAGTGTGAAAGAGTGAATGAGAGTGAGAACGAAATGACGAATATAGTGTGAACTACAGTGTGAAAGAGTGATTGAGAGTGAGACGAAATGACGAATATAGTGCGAACTATAGTATGAAAGAGTGAATGAGAGTGAGGACGAAATGACGAATATAGTGTGAACTACAGTGTTAAAGAGTGATTGAGAGTGAAAACGAAATGACGAATATAGTGCGAACTATAGTGTGAAAGAGTGAATGAGAGTGAGGACGAAATGACGAATATAGTGTCAACTATAGTGTGAAAGAGTGGATGAGAGTGAGGACGAAATGACGAATATAGTGTGAACTACAGTGTGAAAGAGTGATAGAGAGTGAGACGAAATGACGAATATAGTGCGAACTATAGTATGAAAGAGTGAATGAGAGTGAGGACGAAATGACGAATATAGTGTGAACTACAGTGTTAAAGAGTGAATGAGAGTGAGGACGAAATGACGAATATAGTGCGAACTATAGTGTGAAAGAGTGAATGAGAGTGAGGACGAAATGACGAATATAGTGTGAACTACAGTGTTAAAGAGTGATTGAGAGTGAGGACGAAATGACGAATATAGTGCGAACTATAGTGTGAAAGATTGAATGAGAGTGAGGACGAAATGACGAATATAGTGTGAACTATAGTGTGAAAGAGTGAATGAGAGTGAGGACGAAATGACGAATATAGTGTGAACTATAGTGTGAAAGAGTGAATGGGAGTGAAAAGGGACAGCAGTTGTACTAGGATGTAAGCTTCAATCAAACACGGAGAATAAATGTATATTGCAGCAACTGTTAAAAACAAAATTGTTTGTACAACAGCTTTCTCCGTCATTTTCTCAATAACTTATTATATCAAATATTAAACTACAAGAATATCATGTATAAAACATACCATGACGTGTAGCACCCATTGATCTTGTAGAAAAAATATTATTTCTAGAACTTATAGTACATATTAACAAATGCATGAAATAATAAAATAAACCATTACACAAAAAAACAAGAGGGCCTGTGGATGCTCTACTGGCTAATATGGCTCTTATAACATCAATGAAGCGAGTGACTATCGTCTAAAAGAGGCAAACTATAGCATTTTTATCTAAATCAAGAGTCGTAACTCCGCCGTTACTGGTCCGATCTGGCTGGATTTCGAACTTGGCCAGTAGAGTTAATAAAAAATTAAAAAAATTAAAATAAATAAAAAATAAAAAAATATAAGAGAAAAATATAAAAAATATAAAAGATTTAAAAAAAGAAAAAAAGAAAAATCTGGTAAAGTTTTGGTAAAGATCAGATTGAAAAATGAAAGGCCCTATCGCCTTAACAAGGCAAAATATAGAATTGTTAATGAAATCAAGGGCCATAACTCCGCTGTTATTGGTCCGATCTGGCTGGTTTTCGAACTAGTTTGAGCTGTTATTGACATTAACAATCTGGTAAAGTTTGGTAAAGATCGGATGAAAAATGAAGGCCATATCGTCTTAACGCAGGCAAAATGTAGCATTTTTATCTAAATCAAGGGCTATAACTCTGCTGTTAATGGTCCGATCTGGCTGGTTTTCGAACTTCTCCGAGCTTTCATTGACATTTACATCTGGTAAAGTTTGGTAAAGATCGGATGAAAAATGAAGGCCCTATCGTCTTAACGAGGCAAAATATAGCATTTTTTAACTAAATCAGGGACCATAACTCCGCTGTTACTGGTCCGATCTGGTTGGTTTTCGAACTTATCCGAGCTTTTATTGACATTACCAATCTGGTAAAGTTTGGTAAAGATCGGATGAAAAATGAAGGCCTATTGTCTTAACGAGGCAAAATATAGCATCTTTAAACTAATCAAGGGCCATAACTCCGTTGTTACTGGTCCGATCTGGCTAGTTTTCAGAACTTGTCCGAGCTTTCATTGGCATTAACAATCTGGTAAGGTTGGTAAAGATCAGATGAAAAAATGAAGGCTCTATCCGTCTTAACGAGACAAAAGTTAACGACGGACGACGGACGGACGACGGACAACTCGGCATTCCATAAAGCTCTCTGGCCTTCGGCCAGTAGAGCTGAAAAGAAACGGAGACTTCGCTCTTCATACCCCTTACTTTTCTTTCCATCGACACAGTCAAGTTCGCATTTTTTCCTAATGACTGAAGTATATGCTATTTATTTATACATGGATTTAATCTAAAAAAGGTATCTGCACCTTTCACTAGTTTTTTGCTTTCAATCCTTCACTTGAACAATTTCAGTAGTTGAGTTTATAGGTTTGCAATAGAAACCGCGTATCCCAATCCCGCATAAATCGTAAATGATACACTCAGCCATCCCTTTTCCAAGGTTGTGTTTCAATTGTATAGTAGGCATAGTAATTTTTCATATCTTTCCTTCATCGAAAGGTGTACCATATGCAAGTCTCGTGATGTTAACGATAGGAAGTGTCAAAGTTGCAGGGGTGGTTAGCTTTTGTGATACGCATTGCAGATTTGGTCTTTAACGTTGTCGTAAAACAGCTAGATTAAGTTGTTCTTTTAACTTTTCATAATCACGGTTTCTTTCCCAGCATTGTTG
>JAWPHD010010701.1:0-90970 GCA_037043455.1 Cyrtodaria siliqua
GCTTATTTGCATACTTATATAACTAGTGGTATATCGAAAATACAGAATGGTGTTATTTCACTCCCACACCATAAGACTAAGTTATGTGATAAACATGCATACATTAAATTTAAAATGATATACCAGTGCATTTTAATTTATTAAAAACAAATCCAGGTTACCAGCCACAAAGAAGCTACAACTCTCAATTTTAAGTTCCTTTTGCAGCCTCTTACTGGAAGATGTTAACCCCGAAATGTAGGTACTGGTACCTTATTTGGATGGGCCTGGATGGACAACGCTTTGCTGACAGACAAAACCTTGAACAGGTAAGGTAGGGCACCATTAAACTTCTTGTTTACGTTGTCCCCTAGTTTGTCAGCGTTCTGCATCAACCATTTGTCCAGGGGTATGTCCTCCCTCCCGGGTAAAACAACTGTTGATGGACCACTGGGATGTGTACCCATCCATAGCTGGAAAAATAAACACAAAAACATCACCATATATTTAAACAAGAAATAACTACCGTAGATGTGGTAGTATTACCGAAACTCCTATTTATTATTATTAAAGATGACAGCAAGCTTTATAAAAAGAATTGGGAATAAAGTTGGATACTTCTTATCAATACAGTAACACATGTTTGTTTTATAAAACTACTGGTAAGTAAAGTGTACATATAATTTTATACAATCAGGGATATTCTAGGATGATTTTGGAGCCAAAATTTTAGCCCCATCCGAATTAATTACAAAATATCCTCATCATGCTCATATTTTCCCAAATAAATATTTTTTAAATTCATATATTTTTCTTTTTTTTTTAATTAATTGTAGCCCTATCTGACTTGTTACATGTCACATTATTGTATATAAGACCCTGAGTTTGGAACTATTTCAAACATTATTCATTCTAATCAAGTACCTTAAGCATGTTAAGGTCTTTTCTTATTTCCCCAATTGGACGGTTTCACATGTTTTTCCCCCATTTCAAACAGCCTCTGGCCCCAGTTTCAAAAAGGTAGAAAAATCCCTGACAGTGTCAACCATGGCACATAAATTTATATATATTAAGAAAATGCATATTTATGTAAGTTATCCCAAAACCTACTTCTGCATATCTGGTTTCCGGTTCGACCTTGAATGTTGGGTCTGCACTGTGCAACAGACTGGCTACCTCACTGTCAATGCCTAGCTTACCCCAGTGGTACTTCTGGCTCGAACATCGCAGCTCAAACACTGAAATATTATTTAATTGTTTGCAGGAATTTGTACCGACATGCAAATAATACTTGTGGCAAATACTAATGAGGAATGATTGAGATAATTATTCTAAGCAAAACTTAAGAATAACGAGCAAACTATCTGAACTCATTAACCAGATAACAGAAGAAAATGCCGAAGCCTTTTGCAGCATCTCACCTAAGGCCCATTGTCCCCAAAGAACCTGTACCTGAAGTCCTGAAGCCAAGCAGAACAGTCTAGCCAAATTGCGTAATTGGTAAATTCGGATTAGTTATGGAAATCATTCTAACCACCAAATAACGGCAAAATTACACTACAAAACTGTTTATCCAAACTCTATCCAGATGTTAACATCATATATATATATGTTCTACGTGCTGATTAAAAGCATAGGATTTTTCACAGGTTCTTAAAATACACGTGATTTAATAAGCGTAGTTGTAACTCTTAATTCAACACTCCAGTTTTGGGGTTTGGTCTGGCCGATTAAAGCCTTTTATATTGTGTCTCTAGAGTTTGGATTCTCAAAATTTATGGTATAAATACGTCATCAGGAGGTTTAGAAATGGTGACCGTGTACATGTGTTGTAAAATCTGGCTGTTGTTGGCGGGATAGCTACTTTAAGATTCTTCAGACAGAATGAGATTGTCTAAGTGAATATATGGCAAATGTCATGGAATTAAAAAAGGGAGCTAAGGAATTAAAACAACAGATTCCATAAATTAGTTTAGATGGCAAATTTCATGGAATTAAAAAAGGGAGCTAAGGAATTAAAACAATATATTCCATAAGCATCCTTTTTCTTCTTTTCTTTTATTATAATGTGTGGGGGGTTAAAAACAGATAAAAGGTTGCCTGCCTTCCCAGCTACTCAATCCACCAGGAGATGGCAGACAACGTGAAGTGAAAAAGCAGTGACCTAGAGTATGCTTCAATGTGCCCAATACTACATGAAAAGAGATTAGTGCAGTGCAATTAAAAGATAAAAACATCGTATATTATTTATGATAGTTTGTGCCATGCAGCAAGTGCTGTCTTAAATTCTTCGACCGAGACTCAGAGTCAGTACCTACTGCATGTGTAGGTAGGGAGTTCCAGACGGGTATTGTTCTAGGGAAGAAGGAGAACTTGTAGTAGTCAGCAGGTGTACTAGGTCTCTGATAGGCCAAATGGTGGCAGTGCCTGGTTGGTCTAGTTATGGGTATCATGTATTGAGCTGGATCAATGGCGACATGGTTGTGTACTATACTGAAGAAGAGTGACAGTCGTATATTCTCTCTCCTCTGTTCCAGAGTGTTCCATCCCAGATTTGCCATGAGACTGGCCATAGTGCATACTAAGCATACTCGTTGCAGACGAAACGTGCTGCTCGCTTCTGGCCTGCTTCAAATTTGTTTGTGTCCTTCTGGTGGTACGGGTCCCAAGCTGGGCAGGCATATTCTAGAACTAGTCTAACCAGGAACTTGTATGCTGCTTCTTTGGTTGGGCGTGTGGTTGAGTGTAGGTTTCTTCTCAGAAAATCCTTGGTATACTATAGCAGTGTTTCTTCAAGGTATTGTGCACTATAGTGTAATTTTGCCGTTATTTGGCTGGTTAGTTTCTTTAACTTTGGACTGTATATTTTTAACCTTTCTGCTGATCACGCATAGTTGAAGTTATACTGCAAATATTCTTAAAAGAGTGAGACAATTACTAAAGACATTATGATGATGACATTACAAGTTGGAAGAACACTAACCACGACATTTCGTGGCTAGACTTTAGAATCTGTCCGCCACCTATTCTATATGTTTTCCATCTACTTTTTTACAATTTTTAGTTTGCATCAGGGTTATTATTAGGGTTAGGGTTATATTCCACACTATATTGTAAGTGTATAATTTATAACTTTAAATAGTGGCGGACCAATACTAAAAGCGCTCCCATAATGCAGTGATATTGGGTACATGGTGGCCCAGTTAGCTCAGTTGGCAGAGCACTCACCCTGCTAGCGAGGCATCCCAGGTTCGAGTCCATACCGACCACACTTTTTCCCCTTGGTTTACATCATAATTTGACGATGGGGATGATTCGGTGAACATGGGATAGCGGCACCGTTGGGCTGGAAAGACCGGAAGAGCTCTTAAAATTTAAAAGATGGAGCATTGTGCTGATATTGAGTACCCCCCACCCCTCTCCCACCCACCCATAGGTCTATATTTTATCTTTGCAGATCAGCAAAAGGATTTATTATAAACATCGTCATAACGTTTTTGAATAATCACGTGACCTAACCGTTCGCCCTACTTTCTTTGACGTTGACAGAGTCAAAATGAGGAACGAGTGTACTCTGGGTATAGTGTGTTAAAATACACGTTTAATGCTCTTTTGAAATTTTTCGTATTGGCGAGTATATGCAGTTACATAGAACGTCAGAATAATAAAAAAAAAATGCATAGGAGCCAATTTATTAGGCTACTCTGGGTAGAGATTGGAACTTACATACACATTGTCACTGTGCATATATGTTACCTTTACGTTTACTGTGACAACACTTGCGAAAGTCAGATTGAATGTTCATCTAACTAATGAACAAGAAAAAATTATAAATATATTGGATTTATAAGTAGAAATCTTTGGAAACTTAACCAACATACCCAATTCCCTTTGACTATCTGCCATGTTGTATTTTTGACAATGTATCCGAATGTTCGAATTTCATAAAAAAATAAAATTAAATCGTAATTAGGCTAGCCAGAACATTTTAATATAAAATGTGGATGTGGATTCAGGTTGCAGACATATATGTCCAGTGGTGCAAATTTTAAGAGAACATTATTAAAAACGACAAATAGAAATGCGAACATTCGGTTTATACGATTTGCAAAGCCAGAAGTGCGTGGTAAGCGTCAGAAATTCTTATATTTTCCTTGATTTAAATGCGATTTGTACGTTTTTTAGCAACTTTATGCATGATTATGTAGTGCAGACACAACACTAATGATATATGCATGTGGCGAAATCCTTGTAGAACAATCTTCTTCATGATTAAACATACTTTGTCTTTATGGGAAATTTATGTTTCCATAAATTTGTGTGTGCAGTCTTCGCTAAGGGGTATAAAAACCACTCCCGAACCCCCGCACCTCCGAACCCTTTATGGAAATTAAACATATGTATAGCTGACAATAAACAAATCATACTGTTATAATTTTAACTCGTATGCATGTATTTAATGTATATATATACATGGTTAGTATCGTCTTTATGTCTGTTTTCGACCACAGGGGGTCGGCACGGTGTTGGGATGGTGTTTAAATGGTTTAGTATAGAGTCCTAAAACCCCAAATATCGAAAACCCATATTACTAAGTATACATATTAACAAGGGGTCCGGCTTCCAAAATGCCATTCTGTGCAGAGAACATGTGTAACTGGCCAGAAAATAAAGGATTAACATGATAAGCTATTCACATAGAGCTCTATTTCAAGCAATAACACATATGTATCTACAAACCATATTCATTTGTTCGTAACATGTACCACCTTTTGACACTAGACAACCGAAATGACTAATTTACACCAAAATATCTAAGTAGAAAGAGATCGCGTAACACCACTCCACCGCACTAAAACGAGCTTCCCGCTAACGTTGCAGTCAAAAATGCAACAGCCGACTTAAGATAAACATTAAATGTTTCACAAACCTTTGTGCTTCAACTCGTGAAAGTCCACCTGCTCTATAGCGAGACATTTTCTGATTGTCACAAACGAATTTCTACGATGACTTCCATATTGCTGTTGTTGTTGTTTTCTATACTAGATCATCTAGACGTTTGTGAATAAACGTCTAGATGATCTAGTCTAAATAACAACAACAACAATATGGCAGTGGCCTTGGGATTTCGTTCGGTAAATTAAAAAAATGACTCGCTATAGAACAGTTGGACTTTCACGAGTTGAAGCACAAAGGTTTGTGAAACATTTTATGTTTGTTTTCAATCGGCTGAAGCGTTTTTGCATGCTGCCTTCTCGGGAAGCTCGTTTTAGTGAAGTGGCGTGGTGTTACGCGATCTCTTCCTACTTAGATATTTTGGTGTAAATTAGTCGTTTCGGTGGTCTGGTGTGAAAAGGTGGTACATGTTATGAACAAATGAATATGATTTTTAGATACACACGTTTTATAGCTTGAAATAGAGCCTTATGTGAATGGATTATCATGTTAATCCTTTATTTTCTGGCCAGTTACACATGTTCTCTACACAGAATGGCATTTTGGAAGCCGGACCCCTTGTTAATATGTATACTTAGTAATATGGGTTTTCGATATTTGGGGTTTTAGGACTCTATACCAAACCATTTAAACACCATCCCAACACCGTGCCGACCCCCTGTGTTTTCGACCACCATGTGATTTCGACCGACGGCGGAAATTACGTCTGTGCACGTTTATTATGCAAATAGTTCTTTAGAACAACAACAGAAAACACTTGCAAATAAAAAAAAATTTAAGGCTACGGATAAATTTCCTAGATAGTTAATCTTTTTACCAGTGTTTTTGACATTAAATGCATCCCATTTAAAGCAAACTTAAAAAAAATAAAATATTTTATGATGTAGTGATGATTTAATCCTTTGCATTTCATTAGATATCAACAAGTTTTATTTACTCGTAAAATGAGAAGTAGTAAATAGGTAATATCAAGGGCGGGGTACCTGAATAAAACATGCAGCAATATCGATGTTTGTGTTAAAACATCTGGTAATTGTTATGTTAGTACATTTCCTACGTGACATGTGACCGAAATTCCTGACAAGCAGACGGACATGGTTTGAAAACAGCATAAGACAATATTTTTAAAGCTCCACAGTGTTAAAAAAAATCGATTTTAGGGTGATGAGGCTAGATATTTACTCATATTTTTTCATAGAAAATAAGTACGGCTTTGTTTCTTCTTGTTAAATTAAAAAAATTGTTGATATTTTTGCATTTTTTTCTATGCTGTCGGCTAGTGTGAATTTAGGTCAACACATTTGCATAAAATTGCCCTTATGAAAATACTGCATCTCGGGATAAAAGCTATAGTAAATAAGGTGAACGGAAACACATGCCGTTCACTGGAAACAAACAAGTTGAAGTCATCCATTTACAAAGGTTATCGGAATTCGGATGGAAAATGAACAAAATTTAATCAAAGCTGCGGTAGTTTTTGTTAAAGTTTGAATGCTTTAGATTAACTAACATCATATTATGTCAAATATATAATGCATTACTGATATATGTAGCAAACTGTAAACTAAGAGGTCTAGGATATTTGATTGCCTTAATTAAAGTATTTGTGACAAAATTGCTATTTTATTCCTTGCTAAGGGTATACAACCCACTTCCATTCCGTAACGAACCCTAAATCACCGAACCCCTAGTTTTTGAACGATACGAGGGTTCAACGTGTTATTTCTCTAAAGTTTAGCATTCATAAGCTAATAAATCTCATTATAAATGTAATTCCCAGTCTTGGTTTCTTTTATTAAAGGGACACACGGCAATCTTGATTTTTAAAAACTTGCGGCGTCCCGTTAGTTTTTCTACATAACATGCATTGTTCAAATCATTAATGTTAATTTTAAGAATAGTTTTAAGCAAATTTTTTTTGTATATTACCGACTTTCGATAATATTGCACCAATAATATATTTCAACATTTGATAAAATAACGATGAATATTGAAAACTCAAAATTTTATTTAATGATATGCAAGCAGGTTTAAAGTCAAGATGTCACTGAATTAATAAATTGAGAAGCTAATTTTGATGTTTGATAAAAACTTCAAGATTGCCGTGTGTCCCTTTAATGGAGATACAGCCACTTGTTTACCTTTTTTTACCGATACCGAACCCTAATCTAAAAATAATTACGGTGTTGTTCGATTAACACATGATATTTGAGCCAAAATGAAATCAATTTCAAAATTTTGGATTTCAACTGCCCTTGTTAAGACAGAGGATTATATGCTCAGTGTCAGAGAGGATTATATGGATGTTATTTGTTTTTAGTTTACGGTTGTGAATATTTCAAGGTGGATGCACAAAAAATTGTATATTTTAATGTCAGATTGTACATGAATGATAACATTTTTAGAACACTCTTTATTCTTCATTTGCTCTTATATATGTTTTGTATAATGGAAATCAATTTGTTGCATTGTTATCATTAATTTCATAAAATCAGCCAAAATGAATTTTTAATTTCACAGGAAGGACTTCGCCCAATTCAAAATTTGGAATATCCTTAACATACTGCTACTACTAGCCCGGCGGGCATATGACTTGCAAAAATGTACTAGCCGGAACATTGTTTAAAAGCGTAATTTGAGTGTTCTTTTTAGACAAATATGTGTATTGTCACAGAAACTTACATTCTCTATAGAATAATATCACAAATAATTAAATAATATAAAGAACTTGATTGTTTTGACACTTTATTCTCAGTCCCAGTCATTGGGTTTGAAAATTACGGGTTCTGTTTATTTCATAATTTTTTACTAACGTCTGCATTACTTTTTTTATGCCGGGTTTCGCTCCTTTGAACATGCTGAATTAAAATGAAGAAAGCTCATCCGTTCATTATCAGTCTGGTTTACATCGCGGTATTGATTCATACTAAATATTGCTCCTTTGTCCCCAACCTCGTTTGTAAACAACAAATAAAACTGAAAACCAGTCTGTTCTGAAACTGAGAGTTGGTTCCGGCGATGTATAAACAAGATAAATAGACTTTTAAATTAGTTCACACACAAAGTCGTTAATTTTTGGGATTTTCATTCTGATTCATTTTGGCATTACATGTTCGTCTAACAGGCATTTCATTGCAGGACTAGTGGAAGCAAAAAGCTACTCGCCAAGGTTACCAATTTACCACTCGCCCAGCAGCATATAACCTGAACATTATTTTCACCACTATAGTAAGCTACAATAAGTACATTTGTGTACTCACAGACACTGTAGTAGCTGACAGGCAGTATGTGGATATTTTATTGTTAGGCAAATAAAGCACCATATTATCGGCAGAGAATTAACTTCTACAGCAACAACAGCAACAACAGCAACATTCTGCTGAACTTTCTCTTCAGTATTTTGTCTCCATTGGACCAATAATAGATGCCAGAACTAATTAATAGCGGTTAGGAACTACGCTTGTTGTTTAGCCATACCCGTTCTGATTGATTCGCCGACACTCGGGCCGAATCCTCTAGCAGTCGCTGACGTAGACTTTCCGAACAGCGACCTGATGTCTGCTTGTTTACCTGCCATGTTTATGGTGTCGATATAAAAAAAAAAGTCTGACTGGTTAGCGATATATTGCATCACACTCCGATTGATTTTAACGTGAATTGAATCACAGTCTATATGACGCGTGGGTTACCTGGTAACAAACTAACACCTGTTAATCTGGGTCCCGCAAACGACAATACGGAACAAAATTATGCGTTGGAAATGATCCAGATTCGAAATCTTGCAAATATTGCAACATCGTTTTTGAACGAGTTTAACTTAATTTTTATAGTGCAAAAAGTCACTCGCCCTGTCGGATGACCAGACGCCAAATGTTACTCGTCCGCAGACAGCTTGCACTCGCCAATGCAAGCGGGCGAGTGGAATTTTACACCCCCGTTAATGGTAATAACTTCTTTTTTTATTTAGCAAATATGGCGTTAAATTACAAGCGATAAAAGCATGAGTTCTGGTTTGATTTTTGTTTTAAAATGTCTGGACACTGACAGACTAGAAGGAAAATTACAAGCAATAAAAACATGATTTCTTATAGGCTTTTAGTTCTAAAAATGGCCAGCCACTCTGACTAACTGGAATATTTGGCCGACATTTCAAAAATATGTCTTGTATGACGGTTTTTGGACATACTGAAGAAAAAATTCCCTATCCACCAAAATACCTAGGAAAAGCCCTGCATGTATATACTATTTAACTTGCATAATATGGTATGAAATAGATTGAAATCATTATTTTTATGACTAAAGTATCCAAATGGCTTCTCCTTTTTCCCCAAAGTACAAAGAGTGACCAGTGTCAATTTAATTACCATTAAATAAATAATACCTTGTAATTTTTTTGTGTAACAAACTTTTTGTGTAACAATCTATATCTGTTATCAGATAACATAGAACCTTTTTGTGTTAGTGCACCGAAAACCCCTAATTCATTTGTTTCATACGCATTTCGTCTACTTTCAGCTGAATTAAAGAAAACTTAACCACACGTTTACCCACACATACTCACAATGAATCCAGGCAACATGGCAGGCATGATGGGCCTGGGTATGGATCAACAAGGTAATTATAATTTTCCCTTCTTGGTGTTGTATTTATTAATATATACATCTGTATATTTTGGGTACTGAAATTAATGGGACACACTGCAATCTTGAAGTATTAATCAAGCATTAAAGTTACATGTAACAGTTTATTAAGGCCAAAAATAAAATTATGTTTGTTTCCCCTTCCCGACCCATGCAAAAAAGGGTTGGGTAGGTAGGTAGGTAAAATATTTTTTTTATTTCATTTCTTTTATTTGAGATCAAAACTGGAATACATGCTACCTATAAGACACATTTAAGACGGTACCAACCCAGTCGTGTCTGAACATCGTGCTGCATGTTCATTAAAAGACAATACATTCGGTACCTACCCGATTTGTCTTACAGTACTATTGTACTTTAAAATAGCAGTTCTCAATAAGAACCACACATATATAAAGTAGTAAAAATAAATAAAAATAAAAATAAAAAAAAAAAAAACATTTTTTTTTTTTTTCGCCAGTGTCGAAAAAATAATTCGGGTCGCGGCAATTTCGGTGGGTCGGTCGGGAAGGGGAAACAAACATAATTTTATTTTTGGCCTAATCCAGTAACATTTTGTCTTTAAAGATGAATGACCACCCTTTTTGTAGTATTATCAATTAACACATATAACTCTTAAACATCATATGAACATTTCTTGATAGACCCAGAGAGAAACATATATATATTTAAAACCGCTACTAGGTTGTATGTAAAAATAAGTAGCATTAATACTGCTTTTACCACTGCGTGACTGCAATGAAATGAGGTAATTAAATCTGAATAGCTGGACAACTATTGCCAGATAATTGATAAATACATTTACCTGTGGATTAATTTACCTGTTAAAGTTTTCTGTGTCATCAAATAAAATCTTATTCTTGCTTTTCACAGATATTGCAATGTGTGAATTGTAAATATCTATCATTGTGTATTGGTTTCGATTTAAATAAACATAAGGATGTTCATGAAACAAAACATGGCCGGGGAACTTTGAACCTGCTTGCATTAGATAATAAATATAATATAAAGAAAAACAAATGCCTTCATATCAAAACTTACGTCCTGCTAGGATCACCAAATGTCATTATGACATAGGACAAGGGAAAAAAATGCATCTGGACCGGGGTACAAACCCCAAACTCTCAAATAATCGTCTCCGTGATCAACATGGTGAGCTAACTGGCCAGATACAGCTTTCATTTCATTTCAAAGATATTGACATCTTTGCTACATTTCAATAGAGATGTCTTACCATAGGATCCTTCTGGACCGTTGATTATATCATTTGGTCAAGTTAGATCAAAAGGTCAAGGGTCAAAATCAGTGAACTTCACTTGACCTTAAACATGGTTTTGGCACACTATGACTGGAGGCTACCTGACCTAGGTAACTAGGTTCATTAATCTGTGTACGGTATGGTGTTTTTGACGTTGTTCAGATTCCTACTGATTGCAATGAACTAATTTAAAAGGATCAAATGTGGCTTCTGTTTTTGAAGAATTTAACATTTTTACCCTTCACCCGCTAAGCACGACTATAATAGCCATTGCATCCATTGTAAACACAGATCAGCCTGTGAGTAACTTGCAGGCTGATCAGGGTTTACAATATCCGGTTGCTGATTTTCATTTTCCCCAAAACACCCTTTTGTCACATCAATGGAATGGTCTTAATTCAAAGAAAGAACCGTCCATTATATATATATATGTCGAGGGTAAATGGTTAAAAATATTACAATTCATGATAAAAACTGTCATATCAATCCAAATAAGGTGTTAGCACCACGTTGTTTAGGTCTAAAATTTGAATTCACCGTAGGTTTTGAATGGAATCTTAATGCTTAAATAAACCTGGTGCATAAACAGGATAGCACATATTACTGTCAGAGCTCTAACCTTAAACAGTTACAAGTTTTATAACTGCTGAAAGTTATTAAAATGCCAAATTATTATCTCCCTTTGGTTTAGAGTAGCAGATACTTTTCCCTAATAACCATTTGTAACCTAAATCAGTTACCAAGATCATTTGCTACTAAATCAAAATAGTTGCCAAATGTGCAGTGTTTGTTTATGTCTGAATAATTATTATTAAGGATAAATACATCTTCATCAAGATCCAATTAGCTGTTGTTCACTAATTGTCATGTTGGTACCTACAAAATGATTTTTAATGAATTTTATTGCTTAACAGTAGGTAACTTGAGAGGCTTTGCGCATTGAATTTTCACTCATGCTCATAGAATTTTATTGCATGATTGTAAAGTTGAATAATCACCCTACCTGGAGAAAATTATATATATATACAGGAAAAATTCCTGTATAGAAGATAGAATGCATCTCAACTTGAATGATTTTGTGGTAGTAACTGCTTCTGGTTACTATCCCAGTTTTAGTGGTTTTTTTAATAACAGTCACAGGGTATGAAAAACGTAACTACATGTATTTAAGGTTAGAGCTTTGACTGTATTACTGTGAAAAATGAATCTCTTTGTAAATACGGTGTCCTTTTATAGGCTCATTCATTATGTTTAGCCACTGTTGAATAGAATAAAATCACCCTTTAAAATGGTGTCTTAACAATGCATTGTAAGGGTATAGACTTTTGTTTATGTAACTTTGAACGTGTACACATACATTACTCCTGACAGCTGGCGGGTTCAGGCAGGACAGAAGTGTGTGCAGACATTGGCTCAGAGGCTCCTGCAAGAAGGGAGATGACTGCGAATTTCTCCATGAAAATGAATATGGTAAGATACCTTTACCAGACCAACAGGGGAAGTTTTAAAAGTAGCAGGCTGATTTATAGTTCTTTCTTTGTTTTGTATTGGGGACTGTTAAAAGTAACTGGTCATCTAATCAAAGTAGGAGGGTTAGTCATCTGCCTACCGTGGATTAAGAAAAGCCCTGCAGATTTATGCAAACTAAAAAGTCATGAAAGACAGCTAAGCCAGTTATATATGAAATATATAACTGTAAAGAGAAACAGCTTGGCACATTAACTTAAATTTGGTTATGTCAGTGTGATTTAGTCCCATCAGAGTATTTCTCTCACTGCACATAAGAAGTTTCGTATACATTTGAAAGAAAATATATCTCAAACTTCATTTTCTTAAAACATAACTAACACAGACTGATGCCTTTTCCTCTGAACAGAAGACATGTTAGCTGTATTATCATTATTTAACCCGCTACATATATATAATGGACTGTTCTTTCTTTGAATTAAGACCATTCCAAATGGGTGTTTTGGGGGAAATGACTGATCAGCAGCCGGACAGCATTTTGGCTGTAAAATATGTATTTCTCAACCACTTTCAAAACTAAGATACTTCCAATATAGCTGTTATTGGGGCGTCGAATTAAGAATTACCAACTCGTTCATTTTACGCATTTTCAGTCAGAGGTATTTTTAAAACCCGTTAACAAACCTTTAATTTAAATTGGCACATATACATTATTATATGACCTGAACACCTGGATAGAGTTGTGATACACGGTTTTGTAGTGCAATTTTGCCCTTAGTTTCTTTAACAGGCAAAACATAATAAATGAGCCAAAAGATGAATCTTCATTAGCAAGGAAATTCACAGTAATATAATCTAATATTTTTACGCTCAATTTTATTATTATGGTGAATTCAATTTAAAACCAGAACAGCATGGTTCTATAAATCTTGCTTTGTTTGAAAGGACATTTTTATATCAGCAGAGCTTATGCCATGGTGCGGTGTCCGTCGTCCGTCTGTCCGTAAACTTTGTTTGTAGCGACTACTTCTCTGAAGCTACTGGATGGATTTTCATGAAACTTTACAGAAATGTTGCCAATGATGTCTTGTTGATCCTAGCACAATTTCACATTGATGTGAAATTCAGGATGGTCACCAAAGCTAAAAAAATAGATTTTTATTAAATGTTTTTTTTTACATGTTAACATTCTTTTTGAAAAAGCCTGGTAAGAGCCATGTTGGCTAAAGGCTTAAGCCTTAACTCGCTAAGCACGACTATAATAGTCTTTGCATCCACTGGAAACCCAGATCGCAGGCTGATCAGGGTTTACAATGTCTGACTGCTGATCAGTCATTTCCCCAAAACACCCTTTGTCACATAAATGGAATTAATTCAAACAAAGAACAGTCCATTATATATATGTAGCAGGTTAAGGGTTAATGATCTCAGGAGCTTACAGTATTTATATTTAAACTTTGGCAGGGTACATAGATCCTCAGATGAACAACCAGCCTCTGTCATTCAATGCCAACAAGGGGAAGCCACCAATGCCGATTGAAGGTGGGTCTGACAGAAGAGGGAAAGGTAACTCTTTCAAAATCTGTCGTAAATTATTATTCATATATGATTTTGTACATTTATCATCTCTTTGTTCATCTTGGCTCCTCTGGCTGTTGTTCATCTTGGCTCCTCTGGCTGCTGTGCATTGTTTGCTAGATTTAAACTTCTACTTATTATTCAAATAAATATATCTTTGATTAATAACAGTTTTATGTAAAGTGTGACGTTGTAACAGACTACAGTGTTTTTGCATAATTATATACCATGTAAATATCGGAGAAATGGCACAGACTAATTTACCAACTCCTTGACTAAATGGTCTCGTTTTGTACCAGTTTGATTGTTATACAATAAATAGCATCATTTGAAAAATGTGTGCCTCACTTGAGGATGGAACTGATGAATCCAAAAATCATGAAAAGTTTCCCCTTGCTCACTAAGCATATACGTTGTAGAATTGTAAGTTTTACAGAGAATGGGAGCAATCGGTTGTAAATTATTATTGTGTAGTTCAACTGATTGTTCCCTTACAAACTAGAATCTACACATTGTGTGTTTCACAGACAATGGGCATGGAGCAAGCGGTTGTAATTGGTTATTGTAAATTTCAACTGATTGCTCCCTAACTTACTAGAGTGTGCACGTTGCATTTTTCACAGATGATGAGGGCATGGACATGGGAGCAAGTGGTTGTAAATGATTATTGTATATTTCAACTGTTTGCCTCTCAATTACTAAAGTGTACACTTTGTATGATTCACAGACGATGGAAGCATGGGCATGGGAGCGTTTGCTGCCAAACTGCTCAAGATTCCCCACCACGAGCGCCAGGACATGGATGAAAACATGGCCATGTCGATGCAGGACGGTATGGGCGGGATGGGAGGCGGAAACATGATGATGCCGGGAGGGGGGCAGGGATTCTTCGGCAACCCGATGGGCGGCATGGGAATGATGGGGCCCATGATGGGACCCGGGCCGGGTCCAGACATGATGAACATGGGCAACATGATGATGTTTGGAGGGGTAAGTTTACTTGCGATGCATATCAGATTGGTGGCAATGAGAACAGTTGTCTTTCACATTTCGAGGGTTGAACGCAGTACTGGTGTATCTTTATTAAAATGTAGTTAAGTTAGAGTCCAAAGGAATACACTTTTATTGATGTTCGGCTTTTTTTGGTAAGTGAATGTGAAATAAGCTCAAGATTCTATGTATCACTTTTAAATATAATTATGTATCACAAAATAAATATAGAAAAAACTAAATAGGTGGGGAGAGGGATCTTCAGTGAGTATACTTCCATACTGAACTAGATCTCCATCACTACATAAACTGCATGTCATGCCTCTGGCACACTTACCTGCCCCATGTCCATCGTCGGACATACTTACCTGCTCCATATCGGACACACTTACCTGCCCCATTGCGGGCACATGTACCTGCCCCTATAGCCCTGAAAGATAAATGCATACACATATTATTTCATGAATCTCTGTATTTTACAGATGGGCTGGGCTGGCGGGCCGATGGGTGGCGAGGGGCCTATGCAGATGGGTCCCCCTAAGGAGATTATACGCATGAAGTGCTGTGTGCTGTATCCACCACCACCTAGTAAGTAAACACATACGGTAGATTTTACCAATTTTAAAGTTTAATTAGACCTGAGGATCATGTGTGATGGCCTTTTTAAAAAAATCATCTGGCAAATGCAGCTGTTATCTAGGTTCACATAATTGGGACTTCGTTTTGAGTGACATAGTTAACGATTTACTCTAGATGGGATTGTAATATAGGGTTAATTGTAGCTAGATATTTGAACTTTCTGCCAGTATAGTGTTTGTGTTTGTGTTTGTGTTTGTGGTTTTTTTTGCTGTTTTATAGCTGTTAATGGGCTATATTTCCAATGCCAAAGCATCTTTTTTTTCGATTTTGAGACAAAAAATCCCAATTGAAAGAAAAAACAATATCATAAAAAAAAAAAAATCAAAGGAGCATGTGTGACAATTATTGAGTACAAAACACCTTTAATACCTCTGTTGACTTTATCACTGTTTATATATATATCGTAAATAGTTTTAAAAATAAAATTAATGCTTTACTGTTTTTTTCCCCAATATTATGAAAAAGTGTGCTAAAATTCCCAATTGTGATCGTATGGGTTATGTTCCCAAAGAATACGGAAAAAAGACTGGACTATATTGGTTGTCTTATGGTCGCAAATTTTGTTTAATGGGGATGTCGGGTGTTAGCGGAGACCTTATACAGGAATTGCAACTTTAAACTACAGCTACACAGTTACAAAAGTAACAATAACAATACTGTTTTCCTGTTTCTATTTTATATATATATACTGCGCTTTATTTTTTCTGACAGTTTTAATAAGAAACGCATTGAAATAACACTAAAATAGCTCATGTAATTGACGGTTTTACATCACGTGACATATTTGCGACGGGTTATGCAGTATTTACTTGCGCAAATTATAGTATGACTATAGGAAAATGGAGATGAAGTTTATCTAAACATATGAACATGTTTAAGTGTCATCTTGTTTAATAAATCATAAAACTACTTTCCTGTCTGTTTTTCATAAAAATAACAACATCTTTAACTCCCTCAAATAACAAAATGTCTTCTTCAGATGCGCCATTGTCAACAACAAGAGAACGCCCACCTGGATGTCGAACAATTTTTGTCGGCGGCCTACCAGAAACCTGTACTGAAGAGATGATGCAGGAAGTATTCTCTGAATTCGGTCCCACCACAAGCATTAGGAAGAGCAAGAAGAAGAATTTTGCGCACGTGAGATTCGAGGACGAAAGTGCCGTTGACAGGGCTCTGTTTTTGTCTGGTGAGTTGCAAGAAAAAATCAAAACGAGTTTCTAATCTAAATAGGTTTTTGTAAAATGTTGCGTAAATTTGGAATAGGAAAGAGGATAAAATTGTTGTTATGAAAGGGGAGGACACTGTTGTTGGGAACGGGGAGGACATTGTTGTTATGAACGGGGAGGACACTGTTGTTGGGAACGGGGAGGACACTGTTGTTGGGAACGGGGAGGACACTGTTGTTGGGAACGGGGAGGACACTGTTGTTGGGAACGGGGAGGACATTGTTGTTATGAAAGGGGAGGACACTGTTGTTGGGAACGGGGAGGACATTGTTGTTATGAAAGGGGAGGACACTGTTGTTGGGAACGGGGAGGACACTGTTGTTGGGAACGGGGAGGACACTGTTGTTGGGAACGGGGAGGACAATGTTGTTGGGAACGGGGAGGACACTGTTGTTGGGAACGGGGTGGACATTGTTGTTATGAAAGGGGAGGACACTGTTGTTGGGAACGGGGAGGACACTGTTGTTGGGAACGGGGAGGACAATGTTGTTGGGAACGGGGAGGACACTGTTGTTGGGAACGGGGAGGACATTGTTGTTATGAAAGGGGAGGACACTGTTGTTGGGAACGGGGAGGACACTGTTGTTGGGAACGGGGAGGACATTGTTGTTGGGAACGGGGAGGACACTGTTGTTGGGAACGGGGAGGACATTGTTGTTATGAAAGGGGAGGACACTGTTGTTGGGAACGGGGAGGACATTGTTGTTATGAAAGGGGAGGACACTGTTGTTGGGAACGGGGAGGACACTGTTGTTGGGAACGGGGAGGACACTGTTGTTGGGAACGGGGAGGACATTGTTGTTATGAAAGGGGAGGACACTGTTGTTGGGAACGGGGAGGACACTGTTGTTGGGAACGGGGAGGACATTGTTGTTATGAAAGGGGAGGACACTGTTGTTGGGAACGGGGAGGACACTGTTGTTGGGAACGGGGAGGACACTGTTGTTGGGAACGGGGAGGACATTGTTGTTATGAAAGGGGAGGACACTGTTGTTGGGAACGGGGAGGACACTGTTGTTGGGAACGGGGAGGACACTGTTGTTGGGAACGGGGAGGACACTGTTGTTGGGAACGGGGAGGACACTGTTGTTGGGAACGGGGAGGACACTGTTGTTGGGAACGGGGAGGACATTGTTGTTGGGGATTGGGAGGACATTGTTGTTGGGAACGGGGAGGACATTGTTGTTGGGGATTGGGAGGACATTGTTGGGAACGGGTAGTACACGGACCAAGTGTGGTTGGGAAAGGAGAGGACACAGTGGTGGGGGAAGGGTAGGATGCTGTCCCAGTTTGGCTGGGAAATGGGATGACCTTGTTGTTGGGAAAGAGGAGGACATTGTTGTTGGGAAAGAGGAGGACATTGTTGTTGGGAAAGAGGAGGACATTGTTGTTGGAAAAGAGGAGGACACTGTTATTGGAAAAGAGGAGGACATTGTTGTTGGGAAAGAGGAGGACATTGTTGTTGGAAAAGAGGAGGACATTGTTATTGGAAAAGAGGAGGACATTGTTGTTAGACAAGAGCAGGACATTAATGTTGGAAAAAGGGAGGACATTAATGTTGGAAAACGGGAGGAAATTGTTTTTGGAAAGGGGAGGACATTGTTGTTGGGAAAGGAGAGGACACTGTCCCATTTTGTTTGGGAAAGGAGAGGACACTGTGGTTAGGAAAGAGTAGGACACTGTCCCAATGTGGTTGGGAAATGGGATGAAGTTGTTGGGAAAGGGAAGGACATTATTAGGATGTGGACATATCGGGCGGTCCAGGAAATCAAAGTCTTTCCTCCATGCATTTTAAAGAACCATTGAAATCTGTTAGGTAGTATAAGTAGGTCCCTGATTCCTATGTATCGGTCCTCTCTCTCTGGGGCGGCTCGAAATAAACAGTGTTGATGAGCAATCAAATAAACGTTCAGTTTGGTTTAATATTATAAAGACAATCACTGGTTGGAATGACTTCTGATAAGTTAGGATTAAGGCGTTCAGAATTCTGCTGAAAGAAATGTCAAGTTTTTAATGGTGATACATCAGGTTTTTCCTAAGGTTCTAGGGGTCCTTCCTGAACTTGACACATATTTATATTTTCTATTCAAAACACAATTCAGTTGTATCTTGCAAGTGACGCATAGACCTTAAACACTTTATTTTTAACTGGTTGCCAGAAGAAGAAAGAAAATGATGGAAATTGTTCTATTTTTTAATTTATTTGATGTTTTCAAACATTTCTCATTCTCCATTTAGGATACAGAATGAAAGTGGAGGACAAAGACGACAAAGCCAACACGGGCCGTCTGCACGTGGATTTTGCCATGGCACGTGACGATCAGTATGAGTTTGAATGCAAGCAGAGGTCCTTGATGCGTGACATGCGACACAGACAGCGGATGGAGGAAGAGCGCCTGAGACCACCAAGTCCACCTCCCATTATGCAATACAGCGATTACGAGGCATCAGCTTTGGTAGAGAAACTGAAATGTAAGTACTCTATGGAAATACGGGTGTAGAGGTCAAGTAGTTTCATGATGGCTGCCATACGGAAGCTCTAAATCACATGATCATGGGTTTGAGCCTAATTGGCACCATTGGGTAAATGCAGTTTTACCTTTTTACCCAGCCTGTCAAGAAAAGTGGGAATTATTGCATGTTGCAAACATATATTCCAAAAATACAGGTCTCATTTCTTTGTTAAACTTAAGTGGTTACCGTATTGGAATAGTAAACCAGGGGTCGCAGGGTTAATCCCCGGCTTGCATATGACCCTGTCTTAGAAAGACCTCGGTGTAAAACAAGACTTCTATTATTATGCATTTTCCATATACCTAGAACTAGAAGCATGTTCTTTCTACATTGCAAAGCGGTAGGTTTATTTAGAACTGACTCTCAAACATTTTTACCCTGATTCTAAAGATGCTGTAAGGCAGTGATCACATAATAAAATGCTACATTTTACACCATTAACTACTGTTAAAATACTCATCTATTTTCCCAGCTGATGACGAGTTCATGAAAGCTTCCCAAGTATTGCTGACATGGTTAGAGCGCGGTGACGTGAATCGCCGCAACATTAACAGCTTCTACAGCCTGATTCAGTGTGTCAACTCGCACATCCGCCGTCTCCTCATGGAGAAGCAAGGTCAAGAGGAAGAGTTGACGAAAATGAAGGAGAAATTCAAAGCCATCTTCGAGGGTATCCTGAGGCAATGTAAGTTGGTTACGTTTGAAAGTGTATTATCACAGTTAAAGTATGGCCGTGTCAGTATGTTAATTTCTGGTAAGGCATTCAAAGGCAGATTCTGGTGGCTTCAACGACAGAGTACTAACTTCTCCGAGTCAGAATTGACTTATCAGACAAAAAAAATGCTTTTTCTAAAATTCTGAGAAAATGCTGCCTTCTGATTGGGAAAGATTTCTGCCAAAAATTGGGGAAAAAAGTCACATTTTCAATTAGGAAGAAGCCTTTTACAGGCCTCTGTTATATAAGGTAAAGCCCTGGCATATTAAATAAATATAAAATGGTTAAGCAATAATGGCATGGTCTTGTACGTGCTGACGTGGAGTACGCACCAGCGCTTGAGGTACAAAACGGTGAGAAGCATTGTCAGAATCCACACTCGCAATCGAGCGGAATCGGACATCAGTAATAGCTTGATGGAAAAGGTAACAATCTAGATGAACATTACTGGTAACAGTTACGCTTTGTTTTATATTTACCATATCTAAATTTGGGCTGTTCCAATTTTAATAAGAGAGGTGGACTAGACATTTGCATAATTCAGCAGGATAAGTTGAAAGAAACATCAAAATTAGTATGTAAGGAGTTTAGGTGTGTATTTGTGGAAGGTGTTGTAGTATTAAAAATATTGAAAATAACCATGCATGGAATATGTTTTAATTCTGAATTTGTAAAGGTTCGAAAAATTGAAAAGCAAAGTCGAATCTGTGGAAGGGTGTTTTTAAAAATGGAATAGCCCTAACTGTTTTAGCACATTTCAGATTACTTCCCTTACATGTAGATGAATGGTTAAGTATGAGCTTAAATAATTTAAGTTAGTACCAATTCAAGTTCAAAATTTTTTATATATAGGAATGTTAGATCTCATGAATACTAAATTTCTAAATTAAAAAAGGCCAAGTTATACTGTAACTTTTTAAAGTTACTTGATTGATATGTGTCTCTTTAATACATGGAAATAAATCTGTAAGTTATTTGGTATCTTTATATAATGTAGTCCTCTCCAAAGTATCTGACAGGTGAGGAATATTCTGTAAAATCCACTCTTACGACTGTTTCGATTTATTTATCTGCTCTTTTTTGCCTTTTTCAAAGTAATGGACTTCCGATTCATTCATACAGTAGATTAGAATGCAGACAGTAATTTGTATGGTGGAGTATTTATAAATTTTAATGAGAATAAATTAATATGTGGACGTTTTCCTTGGCATTTGCAACCATGTGTTCATACTGTAAATAGAGGGGTTCTGCAATATGTAAACATCAACAAATACTTTTTGCTTATAGTAATGACAAGATATTTTTTGTTAAAACGTTTTTGTAAGGCACTTTCCCTAAGCGTCATCCATCGGATGGGGATGAAACTGGGACCCGTGTATCAGAGACTATCCTCCGAACATGTTAATAAAAAAAACATAGAGTAGGGCAGGTTCCCTGATTCCTATGTTTCCTTCTTCTAGCAGATTTAACATATAATGTTTTGATGGTTGGTCAAAGAAAATTCAGTTCAATTCAGTAAGGGTTTCAAGGTAGTATCGTCAGCAGAGCACTTGTTCTTTTCCAACTGCATTTTGATTCCATGCTGGAATTAGTTTGAGAGGTTTTAAATAGATTTCTCAAAAGTTTTACTGGGTTCTCCAGTTTTCCTCTGATATCAGGATGCTCTCTTCATAAAACGTTAAGCTGCAACCTAACCAAGCTCATAACTGGCCATAACTTGAAATAAGAATCCGGCAGGCGACACAATGGTTCCGTGGAACACCCTTCTAGTTATTAAGAACCAGTCGCGGCAAAAAATAAATTCTAGTTATTAAGAACCAGTCGCGCCAAAATATTACTTGCAATTAGGATTTATTTTATTTGTTAATTTTGCCAGGTAAATTAAATCTTACCAGACATTTTGAAAATGTGAAAATCATTGATTGCAGATGATGAAAAAAATAAAATATTTCTTTTTAACTTCTCCAAAATTACTCGAAATGTAAGATTTTGTGCTGTGATTTTGGGATGAGGGAAAATATGCCTGTTCATCAGTTACTAGTATTGAAAAACCTATGCATAGGCTGTATAGATTATTTTGTAAACAAAGTTTCTCATTTTTTGGTTGGGGAGGGTTTTGGGGATGTAGTTTGAGCATTTGTTAACAAAATATAGTAAAGGTGGGGTCTGTCTCAAATCTTTTCAAAATCAGAATATTTCCAAAATGCATACATGTCGTAGATCCCCTTAGCAGAAAAAGCAACAGAATAGTTGCTGCTTCCGTGGAATTCATGTGAACCTGAAATCACATACTCTTTGGCAGGAGAGCACATACAGGAAAGTGGTGGAAGTAGTCTTTCTTTTTTTACAATTATGCAAGTTCAGAATTTTGACAAGCTTAAGGTAATTGGCTGGATACTGGGCTATAACTTCCTTTCAAACTGATAGAATTTTTAAATGTTTTTTGTTATTTCAAATTCACAACATAGTGGGGCTCTTCCTCACAGGTGAATTTTTTTAGGTGCCATAGCATTTAGTTCATACAAGGTACTTCGATTTGACTGATAGTTTATTGTACAGGTGTTCACGATTGAGCATGGAATTACGTTCATACTGATGCAATGTCATCGTGTGCCCAACTCTACCCCCTTCCTCGCTGGCTGAATGTAAACACGAATGTGAAAATAAATCTCGATTGGAATCCGGCGGAGATGTGCTATAGGCATATGATATAAACAAGCCAGCATTGCAGTAGAATTATTCGAGAGATATACCGTGAATATGCTATTTTTAAAGTAGGAAGTTCCATCACTGCTGGGGAAGCCCGAAGTTATTTTCACAATCCGCAGCATCTGTATAATAGCGAAAAGGTGAATTGTACTCGGTGTTATGTTATGATATCGATTTTTGTCACATGAGACTTGTAGGCGAGTGGGAGGTGCCAGCTAGGTTCAATTCACTGAGTACTTCCATTTTGTTGGACGGCGTCATCGTTTGTTTATATGTCTGACGTGTCAAACATCCATTGACACAATCGATGTAATTCCATGCTCAATCGGGAATAACTGTATTATATGTGGATTTCTAAAACTTCTGAAGTAACTTAAGTTTTGTCAGAAGGATACTCTTACTTCTGTTCACAGTTTGCTATCTCTCCAGTTACCTTAAGCGAAGTCATAGAAACTTTCCAAATTTCTACGGAGATCAGAGGGCTGTTGTATATGTTTAGTACGGTATGGAAGACAATATAATCCAAAGATGTATAAAAATGTGTTTTGTGTGGCTATGTAGCCTAGAGCAAACCAAACCCATGGCGGTCGTTGATGACAAAATACCAATTCGGGAGGTTTAATGTTTTAAATGTACGCTCAGTCTATAGCCTGGAACAAACCAGATCCATCAATGACGGAAAGGATACATTGACCTCCAGGATATAATCTACCAGAATGTGGTGCGAATGTTTATTCTTCATGTATAATTCATGCTTTATGCTCTTTTACCTGTCAGTCAAAAGCCTAGAATTAGCCAAATCCAAGAAGGATGGAGGGATGTATTCACCCTGGAAGAATCATACCCCAATGTGGGATGTATATTCGATGAGTTAAATGTATAATCAGTATTGTTTTATACTTCTTTACCCATCAGTCGATCAGATTGAGAAAATCTTTAAGTCAGCGCAGAAACAACGTAACTGGGATCATTTTACTAAAGCCCAGCGCAAGAACGTAGAGCTCTGGTTGAAACAAGCAAAGGTAGGTCAAGGCTACATACAGCTGGTTGCTTTTGAAATAATAACAGAAAATTTTACTCTTGATGGAAAATTCTGCTTTTTAAATTTTATCACTTGATGGAAAAAATACGGAAAATTTTGCCCATGATCCAAGGAAAATTCTGCTTTTTAAATTGTATCACTTGATGTATTTAAAATTTTCCCTGAGTTTGATCAGAGTTATTCAATACATAGATCCTGGTTTGATGGACAGTTTTGCCTTAAATGAAAAGTTTTGCTTTGGAAATGTCTACTTTAAAATGTGGAAAATTTGTCCATAATATTTTTCACTAATGCAGATATTTTGACTTCTGTTACTTAAGTTTCCAGTTTAAGACACATTTTAGTTTTACTTTTGGAAAAAGCAAAAACATATTTCTTCCCTATGGAAAAATGTTCCCCCTGGAAGAAATGTTGATGGAACATTTCATTACTTATTCTACTGATAAAAATTTGAAGTTGGAAAACTATTTTTACTGAATATTGTTCAAAACATCAAAATGAGAATTCGATAAAGCAACCAGCTGTATGTTCAGGACAGAAAGTATTACGGGTGAACACTGGCTAAAATTCAACTAGTATAGAAAATGGCAGGCCAGTGATCAACCTTAGCAGGGATTTTCCAAGGAATACTTGTCTTAGAACCAGAAGATAAAATACAGAGATCAAATTTAACATTTTCATGACAGTTTTGAATCTGTTTGGGGCGCTTGTTTCAGTCAAATGTTTTTTGGACTTTTCAGACAAAATTCAACTGGTACCTAAATAAGTTGTATAAAATTAGAACATACTTTTTAAGTGGTAAATAAAAATACACCTTTCTTACTAAAATAGGTCGATATATTATATATATATATATAATTTTTAGCAAAAAAAGGATTTTAATGTGTTAAATAAACATAAATTAAGACACTCTGAAAGTTTTATAAAAAAACAAATATTAACGCTAACTGAAGTTATTTGAGTTTCAGGTATTTTCTGCTGTCCCAGCAACAAGGAGTTTCCATGGGAAAAGCCCCATCTAAAAAGCATTTTGACTATAAAATATTTATTTCTCAACCGATTTTCAAATCTAAGATATTTTTATTTGCCACTAGAAATTCCAGTTCCAATGATATATAATTTATGATGTATGTATTGCTGAAAAACCTTTGGCTGAAACAAGCTCCCCAAACTTAACATGGAATAAAAGTATGAATGAATAAAACATGTTCACCTATATACAATTTCCATTTTCGGCTAGGTTCGTGTGGGCACACACCTTGGAGAATTCCTGTTACAAAGCACATAACTGAACCAGTGGGCTGAATTGTCAAACAGTTGAAAATCATTATCTCCAGTTCAACGTTTTCACGTCTCACCGCTGCGGGTTCGAATCCCACTGGGAGCTCGACTTGTATGTGAGGAAGTGTCTATTCTTACGGATGACGGGAGGTGTACAGTACTGGTTCTACCCAGGAAAAGTGGGTGGTCTGCCTCCACCACAAAAAAAAACGACCATCATATATAACCTTGCATATGTTGAAAATGACCATACAAACAAACAAAACACTCTTTTTTGCAAACTCAGATTAGTGAAGATGCCTTGCATTGGAGCTTATTGTGATTTTCAATTGAACATTTCAACCCACCAACGTTCGTAGACAATATATCTCTTAACGGTTAATTTGTTGCTAGTCAGTTCAAAGAAAAATCAGCTATATAAAAACATACATAATGAGGGGTGGCCGTGAAACAGTTGTAACTATAAATAAAGAAGAAGATGCAATCGTTTGACTTTCACTTTAAGCCCTCATCACACGACTGGATGGACGAAAAATTCAGTTGTGTGTCAGTGAAGCTGTTATTTGAATAGGCTGTCGTCAAAAGCTCACAGATCAAACAAAAATTCTCTACCCCAAATTCATGTTCATTTTATCCTTTTTTGTTCATGTTCATTAAAGGTCTTCATCATGATCCCTGCATTGTTTCAGGTGCTATCTCGCTCGCATCAAAAGAGCAGTGGCAGAAAAACAATAACGTGGCTCCAGCGTAAATGGAGTTTCTACGATAGAATTTGCAGCAACTCTGCAGTTCAGGGTGAGACGGTTCTAGGCCCATTTTCTATATTTTATCTCAATGTACATGGAAGATGAGCCTGGCATGTTCATGCCTGCTAGGCGTCATATAACCTTTTCATGTGTTGATGCGCCTTAAAACCCCAATTCAATTCTTATTCAAGTCATGCTGCCTCAATTGTGTTAAAAGCAACAGTTAGTGTTGGAAAAGAAAATGACATGCCATATTTATTCTCAAGTAACCCTTAGCCTCCTTTTAATTAAAAAAAAATTGTATAATTAATATATTGGCAATTGATGACTTACTGGACACTCTTATGTAACAAATATTAATTGTTATTATCCAAATGGAAATAAAAATGCACAAATTTCTACATACGGTCAAAATTGTTTTTGCGACTACATTTATTCAGCAACCAAATGTCTAATGTGACCACTTTCGAATCCCCCTCGATCGTTTTCCTTCCGCAGTATATTGCAAGTGTGGTCGCTAAATAAAAGTTTGACTGTTGTTTCACAAAGACCCATGCTAAACGAGCAATACATTTATTCAACATGTGGAAATTACTCCTCCTTGGTCGTACTATTTATCAAAGTTTGTACAAACAACTGCTGCAGAAACATTGTTTTATAGACGCAGAAACATCGTTTTATAGACGAATCTGGTTGCACTTCAGTAAGACAAGAGATGAGAACCTGTATTGTGCTTTATTTATGTCCAATACTAACAGTTAACTTATGCTCTGTAATAAACGTCTCGTTTACAAGTTGGGTTTGAATTAGAATAAATATGGTATAAAGTCATTTGTTGGTAAGTCTTGGAAAAGTACTACACGCATTAAATTTGCATTGTTTCTCATATAAGGGTTTCTTCAATTTTGGGGTATGTGGGAAAGTTTTTGAAGGTCATAGAATTAATATATGGATTGGTAAGTAAGAATAGAAACAAGCTCAGACACTATGGCCAGATATAGGGGTGCAGACTGGTTTGGAAATCGCAGACTTTCAAATGTAACAATTTGAAATGATTTCCAACTGTGTTGTCACTGATGGGTATATCTCACATGATGGTACTATCATGCACTGGTCACAAAGGAACACAAAAGTTGTGAATGAATCTTCCCGAGATTTTAACCTGTATTATTGTTTAAAATAATTATGTTTAGTGGTAAGTTCAGATAAACGCACATTTAGTATGATGCTTTATACACAGTAATGTAAATGTTTATATTATTTTTTTATTGAGAGTTAGTTTACATTAGTTTATTAATTTTGATAAATTATCTTTGTTACTCCAATGAAAATTTACATTTTATTCTTAGGAAACAAGTTTAAGTGTAATTAATGTTTATTTAAGTGTATGATTTTTACATATAGTACTAGTATATCTCTAAGACTTAGTTTCTACAGTTATAATGGAGTGAGGTATCTGTTAGGTATATAGCGTTACAGATTGGTAATTTTGATTATTACTATTACTGTAGTATGTGTGATGCAAGTGCAGCTTTAAGACTCCATTGTAGAATATAGGTTGTCTCTCTCTCACATGTAGCACTTTCATTAAGGGTTATTGTTAAGATTGTTAACATCAGTGAATATCGAGTTTCGAGCGGATCAATTTTATTTCAAATGAACAGCTTTGAATTATGTTTTCTTTACAAAGGTTAAAGCTTACTACTCTTTGCAAATGTTAAGAATGTTTGCTCGCTTTGAAGCAAACAAACGTCTTTTTTTTTTATAAATGACGATATGACAGCTTTAACCTATTCACTGTTCATCAATGCAAACAATCATCTTTTTTATAAATGGCAATATGACAGCTTTAACCTGTTCACTGTTCATCAATGGTAGTCAGGCATTAAGATTTGTTGAGCGCAAACTTTAAAGCTGAACAGGCTGTATAAATGGTGAAGCATATGCCATTTTGATAACAGGAGATTAAGCAGAATCAGCAGGAAGAGTTTCTGAGTAACCGACAGGAGGATGAAATGGAAATGTCAGATGAGGATTTTGAAGGGCCTACGATCGCCAAGAGGAAGAAGCCAGAGTACAGTGAGAACATCAACAACCAGTACGCTGAAAGTAAGTCCGTAATTATGATTAGTCGTCAGTCTCTCTTTGTCCAGAATTAGGAATTGATTTTAGGGTGATATTATTGTGTATAAATAGTAGGAAGTTCTAAATTTGTATTTTGGGACTCTTGTTACTACCAGCGCATGAAATTGATGATGTGAAATGAAAAAGACACCACTCTGGAAAATATACCACTCCAGTGTTCGACACTAACTTTTTGGACCTACTAGCCCCGGGGGCTAGTTGGTTTGGAATTTCACTAGCCCCCCTTAATTTCTACTAGCCCTGCTACCAACGGTACCAAATCATCATTGTATATTGATTTGACGGGGTTGGTTATAAAATAACAACACAAATCAGATTCAAAATTTGTGACATCGCTGACAGCACCCTCCGTCACAATAACCTGATCTCGTGGCAGTCTGCACCTTTGTTAAGAAAAGTAACATACTGTGATGATTATTATTTTAATTTATTATAGTATTTCTGAACAATGTACATGAGAAACACAGAAATTAGAAATTATTATGATAGAGTTTTTTGTTTTTTGGCTGGTGGAGAAAGCCCCAAAAATCGATCTATGTTTGCACCGTTTATAGCACGTTCATAATTCGCGGCGTTTTCCGACGGAAGCGGAAACAACTGCTGAAATCGTGGTCATAAAAACGCATGAGAAAAGCTGTCTAGTTTATAAGGCGTAGTTACAAGCGTTTGTGAGATTCGGTATCGGGCTGGTATCACGCGGTAAACGAAAGCAAAAAGAAAACAAATGTCGTTTTACGCGGACTAAAAGAGCAGCAGTTTTAAGCGAGAATCTGCGGAACATTAATGATTAACAGTGCTTGAGATTTTATTTATATAATGCCAACACAAATTGGGCACGTGTTTGTTCTATAATCTACTAGCCAATCGGGCTAGCTAGACGATCGTACGTGCTAGCCCGACGGTCACTTTTACTAGCCCCGGGCTATCGGCTAGCGTTAGTGTCGAACACTGCACTCTGTATAAAATGTAATGGAAAATTTTCTTTTTCAAAATTGACAAATTTTGGAACAGATTCCCTCAACTTCCTGACACTGTAAATGGAGGTTCATTGAAACACTGTTGCAACTACATATAAATACAGAAGAAGATGTTGTTAGAAATATCTCTGATCACCCAAAGTGGACTGAAGAAATACTTATCGTATTTATAATCCTAAATAAGGGTCATATTCCCTCAGCGCCCAAACAGTTGAGGGATTCAAATCGTCCCTTTCCAACTGTTCCTAAGCTCGCGCACTCTCCCCTAAGTTATATACCAGTATTGGCCCTACTTTGTAACCATACAGATAGACAGATATTAAAAATCATGTATGAATAAAAAATCATATCCATTCACTTTGGTCACCTCATCTGATCGTAATATTCTGGTATATATAGCCTTAAACATTTAAATAAACATCTCTAAGCAGTTTATTTTATTCCAAAACTTTTATGTTTTGTTAATTGTACTTTTTCATTTCAAAACAAAAAATGTATATTCCAGTGGCTGGCAAGTTAAACCAGCTGAACATGCTGAAGGATGAGAACGACTCTCTGAAGTGTCAGATAGAAGCGTACAAGAATGAGATCGAACTGGTCAAGCTGGAACGATACAGCTCCACGGACGACAAAGACAAGGAGACGAAGTCATTGCAGATGGCCATGCAGGGCATGCAACAGGTGTGATACTTCTTATACAAGTAGATATAGATTATTTAGTTGCTGGAATCGATTATAGGTAAATCCTTCACGAGATGGTAAACGTGTTGTTCTTTTAGTGAGAGACAGTATTGCATAATGTCCTGTGACATATTTTTCTCGAACAGTTTTGAATGGATTGTTCCCAAACTTTATATACATATAACAATTGATGACCACATGTCCCTCCACATACACATTGTTGATTGCCTAATTTATTACAGAATTATGGACCTTCGTTTGACTTAGAAATTTCCACCTCTAATATTGTATAATGAACTTCATGTAACTTTCACTTCAAAAGTTTTGAAAGTGGGGTTTTCATCACATTTAGTGATAGTCCTATAGTTTTTGGTTTATTTTCTTCCTACAGAACTCGCCTTCCTGGAAAAAAAAACATAAAACAGTTTTATAAGTTTGCGGGATAATACAATTATTTTAGCTGAGTGATACAAGGCCTTTTTATCCTTCTTTGCAGTGGCCTGTGTACGGCCCCTTCCCCAACCAAATTTCTTTTAAAATCATGCAGTTTCCCCCATTTTTGAAACTTATCTCTGGAAATTTCATTCCCCATTCATGGATTTTCTCCCCAATTTAGGTCAAAAGGCCCCCTCCAAAAAACTGGTAAAAAGGCTCTGTATTACATATCATTTCGCTTTTATTAATTTTGCGAACATAGCGAAAATATTACTCACAAAAAATGTTTACCTGTGTACAGTATTGAATATATATATATAGTTATACTTAGCTTCTACGTTTTGCACACCACCTTGCGCATTTCTTTTAAAATTGATTAAACCACAAACTTAATAATCAGTTATGATAATCCAATGACAATGGCTTGTTTAAATTGCACAGCAACTGATACAAGCTCGACGAGAACTGACGGAATACAAGAAGAAGGCCGAACAAGAAAGAGCCACAATGGTCATGGAGAAACAGATGCTGCAGGCCAGGGAGAAGGTGGCTAAGGAACGAAAAGAAGAAAAGGAGAAAGAAACAGATGAAAAAGCATCGGAAGATAGTG
The DNA here is from genome assembly GCA_037043455.1 of Cyrtodaria siliqua. Classification (NCBI taxonomy): domain Eukaryota; kingdom Metazoa; phylum Mollusca; class Bivalvia; order Adapedonta; family Hiatellidae; genus Cyrtodaria; species Cyrtodaria siliqua. Next base: position 30,592 of record JAWPHD010010701.1, read on the forward strand.
CTAGGGTAATAATAGTTCTCTCTTAAAATGCTCTCACAGTTTCTCTTGGTTTGTTTTTCAATGTACTAGTCTTAAAATTAAAGAAAAACTTGTATTAAGAGGTCTACCTGAGAGGGGAGAATATTTTTCCATCTAACCTAGGACATGTGGCTTTCTAAATTAATACAGTTATATTTGTATTTATTAAGCCAAATTTGGTTTAGAATATTTGTAGAATTTAATAAAAAATTGGGAATTTAAAAAAAACACTAGGACATGTGGCTTTCTAAATTAATACAGTTATATTTGTATTTATTAAGCCAAATTTGGTTTAGAATATTTGTAGAATTTAATAAAAAATTGGGAATTTAAAAAAAACACTAGGACATGTGGCTTTCTAAATTAATACAGTTACATTTGTATTTATTAAGCCAAATTTGGTTTAGAATATTTGTAGAATTTAATAAAAAATTAGGAATATAAAAAAAAACACTAGGACATGTGGCTTTCTAAATTAATACAGTTATATTTGTATTTATTAAGCCAAATTTGGTTTAGAATATTTGTAGAATTTAATAAAAAATTGGGAATTTAAAAAAAAACTAGGACATGTGGCTTTCTAAATTAATACAGTTATATTTGTATTTATTAAGCCAAATTTGGTTTAGAATATTTGTAGAATTTAATAAAAAATTGGGAATTTAAAAAAAAATCTTTGGATTGCGTGTTTGAATCTTGAGATTACAGGTTCAAGCTTTTCTGGCAACACTGGGTTTCTTCGGACTGTCGATCCTCAGGAAAGAAACCACTTAACCTCACCAGTCCGATGAGGAAGCCTCATTAGTTGCTTTAGTTGGTCTATCCGAGTCTATCCTCTAAGTCAGGGATAGTAAGAGTTGGGCAGGTTCCTATGCTCTAAATAACCTATAATGTGTTGATGAGCCGTTGAACCACACTCAGTTCTATGAAATGAACGGGCGTCTGTCGTAAAATAACGAAATAAATGAGTTGTATAGTAACACTATGGTGATTCTAGATTCCTCTATCCTCTCCCTTTCTCTCAGGGAGCAGCCTTAATAACCTGAAACAATTTTACAATATACTTACATGTTATTGTTCTGTTTCAACACTCAGGACGAGGTTACGCCGGTACCTGCAAGCACAGAAGATGCCATCACCAGCACTGGGTTGCAGATCACAGACAAAGAAGCTAAACTCCTGGGTAAGGTGTTATGTATATGGGAAATTTTTCTCAAGCAATATTCAGTTTGCTTTAGAGTGGGCAAGTTATATCGAATTTTGCAAGCCAGATGTGTTCTTTCATGAATTAATATTTATACATGTCACTAGCCAATATAAGGTCATCCTCATCCTCTGTAGCTATTCTCCAATTTAGGCTCCACCTCTGTAAATATTATTCTGAATTTTTAATTGGTTTATAACATAGCAGTACAGATATGTTTTTGTGTTCGAGAAGAACAGTTTAGATTTATAGGTGTTGCCATGGTGTAATGGTTAGCACATCAGTTTAATAATCCAGAGATCATGGGTTCTGACCATGGTTCAGCCAGGACCGAATTTGCATTAATTCTCAAAATACTTTCACACCTTCGATGATACGAGGTCTGCTCGCTAAAATGCCCAGTGCAATACGGCAAGGATAAAGCTTATGCACATGAAAAAGTTTAGGTTTGGGATGATTGTTTAAAAACAAACAATATTATTGTATTATGAATGCATGCATACATATGGAATATGTATGTTATAATGTGATTGTAGATATTTACATGGTTTTAAATCAAACTTTTAAAGGTATGGAAATTTCCTTTGATAATGCTGCAGGGACTGCTAGGTTACGCAAATGGTGCCAAATGATAAAACTTTTTCAGATCATTGCAAATAATGAAAAAATGGGAACTTGACAACAGACTTGTAATCTTGTACCATACATGAAATTTTTATATTTAATTTTTAGCCGGATTGCGTAGCAAACTCCAAGCTTATGGGTTGGTGAATTTCGTCCGTCAGTCAGTACGTACTGAGTGTCGAGGCGTTTTAACACTTTGTTTAAAAAAAAAACAACGTAACTTGGGTAATGCATTTGACCAGAAGTATCCCCCTTGTGACTTTGATGTTTTCTGTTCAAGTAAGCAGTCCAGCAATTCGCACAACTATTGGTGTATCTTGCAAAAAAAATACATGTTAGCTGAAATATATCCAGATCATTTCAAATTATACAGTTGTGTCCCTTAAAAGTTCCTGTTTGTGAACCGAATAGGTTACCATGGAGTTTAATGACAATTAATATCAAGGTCATTGTCAACATTTTACTTTCAATCTATATAATAGAATTTCCTATCTATTAATAGGAAATTCAGTATCTGCATAACAGGTATTGAAGTGATAAAATCTGAAGAGGCCAGAGAGTTGGGTGTAAAGGCAATGCCATGAATGGTCTCCGGTCAAATTTTTGAATAAAACTGTATGAGGGTCAGTTTTGGGATTTAATGTGCTTATGTGATGTATCACAAATGTCTAGCATGCAACAAAATTAGTAATTTATTGTGTTATCATTACAGGCCTCGTGTGCTGCTTTCTACACGTTCATCCTACGGGAGCCTCTATAGACTACATCTGGTCATACCTACATCGCCTTGGTGTTGTGTGTCGCGTCAGCGAGCTGGAGAGCATTCTCGAAAGGATGCCAGTGATTTTCCGACAAGAAGTCAGTGGAGTTGGAGCTACGATAGAGAGACTTTGGCATTTTACAGGATACAAAAATCTATCGATGACGGGACTTTTTTAAAAAAAGATAACCATGTGTAATTTTTGTACATTTTCATCTTTATTTCATTTTCACACTTTGACAGTCTTAGACAAGATTAAATAGCAATTATGCACTGAGGGTATCAGAAATAATGCAAGGCTGTGGTACCTTAAGGTCCTCTCTGTGGGATTTTATATATTTTTGAAAAAGTAGCGGAAGAAAATATATGACCAGTACATGCAGAAATGTGGAGTCGTTGTCTGAGTAGTGAATATACATTAATCTTTACATCATGGATTATATTGAAACTATTCATTTCAGGACAGTTGTGGAGTATTGTGAAACTAAATGTGTTCAGTGTGCTGTTCCAACACCGGTGTATATATTGTATTTAAATACAAACAGTGAATATGTATATTGTATTGATCAGACTTGTTTTTAAATATGTTCGAACATTACAACAGTGAATATATGTCCTGCATTGATATTGAAGAATTAAAAGTCCAACTGGTTAAAACATTTGCAAAGTCTTCAGATGGAACATGTAATACATTCTTCACTTTGGACAAAATGAAGGCTGTTTTGTATGAAAGAAATGTTGACCAAAACGATATAGGGAAGTACAAGGAAAACGACAGGTTTTATGTAATAAAATAAGTCTCCACTGTGAGCAAATGAACATTTTGTATGCATGAACTGTTAAAGGATATGCACATGTGCAAGTTTAAAGGTGGCATCAGTATACATAAAAAGAAGGCAGATTGCTCTTTTATGCTCCCTTCTATCAAAATTTTGTTTCATATGTGAACATAAAATCTTAAATGAACTCGTGAAATGTAAAGTTGGCCAGAATGTTAAGTTATTGATTGATGCAGATTCATTAAATGAATATTGTCAAGAATATGCTGTGTCAGGTCATAGTCGTTGTCACAGGTTTATGTTGTTTAGAAGATCTGTTTATGTATCAATAGGTGTTAAAAGCTGTCAATGATGTCAGTAAAAGTTAATCATGTTGTGTAAAAATTAACCTTGTTGTGTAAAAACATGATTTTGATCATATTAAAAAGAAATTGAGTATATTGATTTATTTATTGTTGAAACTTGGATTGTAAACAGAGCAGCTGTAGCCTGGTGGATAGGAGCGGTAGCCCAGAGGATAACACAGTAAACTTTGAATCTGGAGACTCGTCTACAAACATTACTGGCAACTCTGGGTTCCTTCCCCTAGCATCAACTGTCGAACCATGCTATCCATTTATCACAGACTTTCCTCTGAGCATGTTAAAGAACCAGAGGAATCTATTTAATTGTAAGAGTAGGGCATGGTTCCCAGATTCCTAGGGAAGCTCAAAATAACCTAAGCTGATGTGTTGATAAACTGTTAACAAGAGACCTGAGTGGGCCTGTGGACGCTCTAATGGCTAAAGATAAAGATTGTGTATAACGGGCGATAACTAAGTCGGAAATCATTCAATCTGAACATGGTGAAGATAATGCGCAACTGGTACTGATCATCCCAGCCAAGATTTGTTGAAATCCGGCCAGGAATTCAGAAGAGACTAGTCTAGGACAAAGTTTGTGAATTAAAACCTTTAAAGGGCCATAACTCTTCCAAAATCTTTCTACTGGAACACGGTGATAAAATGCACAACGAACAAATGTGGTAGAGGACTACAAGACAATGCTACATACAAAATATCAGACCTAGTTCTTGTAGTTTCGAAGAATTTTTAAAGATTTTCCCTACATAACTCCATGTAAAACATGAGACCCCAGGGCGGCGCCATTTATTACCCAAGGGTCATCCTTTAAACAAACTATAATACAATGCTACACTTTTGTTTGTATGGTGTTTTACGTCATTTTCAACATGTAAGGTTATATATGAGGCCATCCTTAAAAATATATTTTTTTGATGTTTCCCGACCCAGGTTTTTATAAGTGGGTAGGTAGGTGATTTTTTTTTTTGCCCAAGATCGTAAAAATCTTAAGAAATGAAAGAAAAATATACTAAATATAATAAAAAACAAGAAATATCACTGTAAGTGATAAATGCCCCCGAAGTGTCCTTTGACCTCTAAGTATGACCTTGACCTTGGAGCCATGGACCTGGATTTGTGTACGACACCTCATTTGGTTGTGGTGAGCACTTGTGCCAAGTTATTTGAAAATCCGTCCAGGCATGCAAAAGTTATTGACTGGACACGATTTGACCTATGACCTCTAAATGTGACCTTGACCTTGGGCCACAGACCTGGATTTTGTGTGCGATCTTTACCAAACTTTACCACATTGTTAATATCGATGAAAGCTCGGACAAGTTCGAAAATCAGCCAGATCGGACCAGTAACAGCGGAATTATGGCCCTTGATTTAGTTAAAAATGCTATATTGCTATATTTTGCCTCGTTAAGACGATAGGGCCTTCATTTTTCATCCGATCTTTACCACATTGTTAATATCAATGAAAGCTCGGACAAGTTCGAAAACCAGCCATATCGGACCAGTAACAGTGGAGTTATGGCCCTTGATTAAGTCAAAAATGCTATAATTTGCCTCGTTAAGACGATAGGGGTTTCATTGTTCATCGGATTTTTACCAAACTTTATCAGATTGTTAATATCAATGAAAGCTCGGACAAGTTTGAAAACCATTCATATCGGACTAGTAACAGCAGAGTTATGGCCCTTGATTTCGTTCAAAATGCTATATTTTGCCTCGTTAAGGGTGAGAAGGTTCTAGGCCCATTTTCCATATTTTATCTCGATGTACATGGAAGATGAGCCTGGCATGTTCATGCCTTTTAGGCGCCATATAACCTTTTCATGTGTTGGTGCGCCTTAAAACCCCAATTCAATTCGTTAAGACGATAGGGGCTTCATTGTTCATCAGATTTTTACCAAACTTTATCAGATTGTTAATATCAATGAAAGCTCGGTCAAGTTTGAAAACCAGCCAGATCGGACCAGTAACAGCGGAGTTATGGGCCTTGATTTTGTTAAAAATGCTAAAATTTGCCTTGTCATACAATAGGGTCTTCATTTTGCATCTGATCTTTGCCAAACTTTACCAGATTTTATGACTTTCTTTTTTATATATATTTTTTTTTTCTTGAATTTTTTTGAATTTGTTTTTATTGATTTTTTCTTGAATTTTTTTTAATTTTAGCTCGACTGATCAGAGATCAGCAGAGCTTATGCTGTGGTGCGGCGTCCGTCGTCCCTCTGTCCGTAAACTTTTATTTGTAGCGACTACTCCTCTGAAACTACTGGATTGATGGATATTCATGAAACTTTACAGAAATGTTGCCCATGAAGTCTAGTTGATCCACAGACCTAATAACAAACAGATTGGACACTACGAAAATTATCTAAATTTCACGTAGCACAGTGCGAAAATTTCACAAATTCTTTCCCAACTTTAAACACCTACATTATGAAGAGTTTTATAGATACAAGCTTCATTCATGCCAAATACCATCACAAATTTAATTTTCTTTCCAATGATAGTATTTTTCTTTCTCTTACATTGAGAGCAAAAAAGGAGTTTAACGGAAACTTTGACTATGACGTCAAAATCTTGATTTTTAAGAGAAAAGCGAAAAATGATGACATTTTTAACTTTAAACATCTTTTTATACAATTTCTTACTATCAAAAATAAACATAAATTATAATAATACCATTTTGCTATTCACTATGAATCGTTTGAATGTATTCTCATCAAAATCAGAGAATAATTGAGAGAGGAGATAGAAGGAAAAGTTAAGGTGCCACGTGATATTTTGGTTACTTCATTGGTTAAGATAGGAAGTTTCCTATCTGTTTATTAATATGTCTGTGGTTGATCCTAGCAAAAATTCATGTTGATGTGAAATCCAAGATGGCCGCCAAAGCTAAAAATAGATTTTTAAAATACAAGTTTGTAGCGACTACTTCTTGAAAACTGTAAGTGATATTGATATGGGACTTTTTCTAAAATGATCAGCATGACATGATGTTGATCCTTGTCGAAAATTATTTTGATTCGACATTAAACATGGGCGCCAGTGGCCATCTTTGTTTACATAGAGTTTGTATAGTAAAAATTTGTAGTGACTACCGGTACTCCTCTGAAACTACTTGGCGGATTTTCATGAAACTTCACAGGAAAGTTGATCTTGATGTCTAGTTGATCCTAGCAAAATTTCAGGTCGGCCTGAAATTCAAGATGGCCACCACGGCTAAACATAGATTTTTAAAAACAAGTTTGTAGCGACTACTTCTTGAAAACTGTAAGTGATATTGATATGGGACTTTTTCTGAAATGATCAGCATGACAAGATGTTGATCCTTGTCAAAAATTATTTTGATTCAACATTAAACATGGCTGCCAGTGGCCATCTTTGTTGACCTAGTTATATAGTACAAACTTCAACTTGTAGCTACTACTCCTCTGAAACTACTCGACAGATTTTTATGAAATGCTGATCTAGCTATCAAAATCTAACAGTAGAGCTTCAAGGTCATTGACCTCTTTTTTTTTTTAATTTAGTTCTATGTTGGACCAATCGGACCAGTAACAGAGGAGTTATGGCTCTTGATTTAGTTAAAAATAATTAAATTTTGCCTCGTTAGTGCCTTCATTTTTCATCGGATCTTTACCAAACTTTATGACTTTCTTTTTTTATATATATTTTTTTCTTGATTTTTTTTTTAATTTGTTATTTTTTTATTTGTTTTTTGTTTTGAATTTTTTTTGGAATTTTCGAATTTTTGTTTTGAATTTTTTTGTTCTTTTTTATTGTTTTTTTTGGAATTTTTGAATTTTTATTTTTATTTTTTTTGAATTTAGCTCTATGTTGGACCAATCGGACCAGTAACAGAGGAGTTATGGCTCTTGATTTACATTTTGCCTCGTTAGTACGGTAGGGCCTTCATTTTTCATCGGATCTTTACCAAACTTTACCAGATTCTTTAGTTATAGCACATGAATTAGTCAAAAAGCAGTTTTTTGCCCGAAACTTTCAAAAAACGTAAATGGCAGTCACTTGCTTCATTGATGTTATAAGAGCCCTGTTAGCAAGTAGAGCGTCCACAGGCCCTCTTGGGCCTCTTGTTCTGGGTAGAACGAGTACTGTACACCTCCCGCCATCTGTAAGAATCGACACTACCTCACAAGTCGAGCTCCCAGTGGGATTCGAACCCGCAGCGGTCAGAGGCGAAGGTTTAATATCAGACCTCTATGTCTTGTAGTTTCGGAGATTTGTTTAAGGTTTTCCCTATATACCTCTATTTAAAGCATGTGACCCCAGGGTCATCATTTGAACAAACTTGGCAGAGGACCATAAGACAATGCTACATGCAAAATATCAGACCCTTAGGTCTTGCGGTTTCGGAGAAGATTTTTTTAGTTTTTTTTAATAAAACTGATTAGCCCCAGTGCGGGGTCAAATTTGATCCCAGTGCCACCATTTGAACAAACTTGAGAGAGGAACTTATAAGGAAGCTTCAGATCAAATTTGGTCAAAATCTGTCCAGCAGTTTCAGAGAAGTTGTTTGAAGAAAATGTTAACGGACGACAGATTACACATAGCCATGACATAAGCTCTGCTAAATTAAATTTAATTCAGTTCTTATCAACTGGCAAAAAAATATGTTAAGGGTTTCAGAAATATTTTATAGATGGGCAAAGAAGCAAAAGTAGTCATTCTGTTAAAACTTTTATTTTCTCGCAGCAATTTTTATCTGAATACACAAGCCCTTGATCTGATTACAATAGCAAGAAAAACTGTGGAAAAAAAAGTATAATTTATTATAAGAATGATCCCAGACATATGTGCAATTAATTTAAAAACATTGCGCATCTTTGCCAGTGGTCTTAATTATAAAATAATAATTGGTGGGTGAAGCGAAACAACACGCTAGATTTAAACTTACTATCAAAGGGGGACAACACGTACATTAAATTACGTATTAAGTATAACATTGTTACTTCCCTTTGTAAACCGGTATATGCCGGCATCACAAATCCGCAGTTTCATGTTGTTAACTTACCTTTGGTATGCATGATCAGTACAAGCAGGGCTTTATATGAATGTTGTATACATATTGTTCATCAAATAAATGGATGGAACAAAAGAAAATTCATCATCATAAAGTTACCCTCTTTGAAAAACGTGTGAATACTTATAGATAAGTATTATTGTAATTATTCAATGGCATATTGCTATCGGTTGCTTATAAATCTGTGCACAGACATATTAATAAACAGATAGGAAACATCCTATCTTAACCAATGAAGTAACCAAAATATCAAGTGGCACCTTAACTTTTCCTTCTATCTTCTCTCTCAGTTATTCACTGATTTTGATGAGAATACATTCAAAAGATTCATATTGAATAGCAAAATGGTATTATAATAATTTATGTTTGTTTTCAAAATAAGAAATTGTATAAAAAGATGTTTAAAGTTAAAAATGTCAATTGTTTGCCTTTTTCTTTTTAATCAATGTTTTAACATAGTCAAAGTTTCCTTCCAAAGTTTCCTTCCAACTCCTTTTTTGCTCTAAATGTAAGAGACAGGAAGTTACTATCACTGGAAAGAAAATTAAATTTGTGACAGGATTTGGCATGAATGAAACATATCTTTAAAACTCTTCATGATATGTGTATTTAAAGTTGGAAAATATTTTGTGAATTTTTCTCACTGTGACACGTGAAATTTAGATCATTTTCGTAGTGTCCAATCTATTTGTTATTAGGTCTGTGATCTGTGTTTGATCATTCTTTCACATTTTTCCAGCGTTTTCAGAACCCTAAATAATAAAAAAGAGTATGATAATGGACCTTTGGAAACGGCCGAGCACGACACATACGAAATATTGCAGTCTCGCTTTGATTGAGACTGTTCATGAACGGTAGTGAAATTTGCTAGCTACCGCTCACGCCCTCTAGCCCCGGGTTGAGCAGAACTCAATATTCATAAAATCAATAGTACACAATTTTAACCATCGAATCAAAAATTAAGTAAGAAAACAATGTACCACCGATAACTAAATATAAGTATCGGGCTCAGCGATCTCCAAAGATCGAATGAATAACAGTACTGATTGCAAGCGCGGGGAGACGTTTTAACATTTTAAAAATATGTAATTTACTAGATTAAAAACATAAAAATAATACACCCTGGTATCTACAGTACTCAGGGGCGTTCCTGGGGCTAATTTAGGTATACGCACCATCGAGTTTTGGATTCACAAATGTGCCTAACCCCGCTATACCTTCAGCTTTTATTGCATTTTTCGCCTTTTTTATTTGTTTGCTTCTTTAATAGCCTATACTCCAGTTCTCCATTCTACATTCGACTCCGTTGTACATTCGACTCCAGTTCTCCGTTCTACATTCGACTTGAGTTCTCCGTTGTACATTCGACTCCAGTTCTCCGTTCTACATTCGACTTGAGTTCTCCGTTCTACATTCGACTCCAGTTCTCCGTTCTACATTCGACTCCAGTTCTCCGTTCTACATTCGACTCCAGTTCTCCGTTCTACATTTGACTCCAGTTCTCCGTTCTACATTCGACTTGAGTTCTCCGTTCTACATTCGACTCCAGTTCTCCGTTCTACATTCGACTTGAGTTCTCCGTTCTACATTCGACTCCAGTTCTCCGTTCTACATTCGACTTGAGTTCTCCGTTCTACATTCGACTTGAGTTCTCGGTTCTACATTCAACTTGAGTTCTCCGTTCTACATTCGAACCTAGTTCTCCGTTCTACATTCGACCTGAGTTCTCCGTTCTACATTCGACTCTTTTTCTCTGTGCCCCCCCCCCCCCCCCACCCAAAAGAATCCAGAGCACCCCGTACCCACTCCCCACCCACACCCAAAACAAAAATGACCCCCCCCCCCCCCACCCCTCAAAAAGAATCCAGAGCACCCCGTATCCACTCCCCACCCACACCCAAAACAAAAATGAAATTCGTGTTATTTTGTGTTATAATTTCAGTTTTTCTGAAATAAATGTCGCAGAGCAAAAAAGTCTAAAAATATGTTTGTTTTCAACAAATAACACGAAAAAAAACACGAAAAAAACAACTTTTAACTTTTTTTTTCAGTTCTCAGCAGACTGTGTCTATGCAAGTTTTGTTCAAATCAGGCTTTAAATACAAATACAAACAGTGTGTGTGTGTATTTCTAAGGCTTATAGTCCCTCCACCTACGACAGGCGTCCTTTCCGACGATTATAGGCACAATGTCTGGACTTTTATCTGTGTGTTGTTGTGTGATGTGATGATATGTCTACTTGAAGTAGTGAACTCAATGGTTTCTTTATAGTGCTGCCACACTGGAATACCCCCACCCACCCAGTCACATTATTCTGACACTGGTCAATCAGTCGTAGCACTATCCATTATTTGCTCGTCAGGCAAGGGTTACAAGTGACTACTCCATTTTTAAAGTCTTTGGTATGACGCGGTCTGGGGACTCGAACCCACGACCTCCCGAATGCAAGGCAGACGCTATAACCACTACACCACAATGCTTCGGTTAATACAAACAAGATGTATATATGTCCTATATTTAAAACAGAATAACAATCCAGTGGTGTCTACATAAACATGTTTCTTAATTTCATCTCATCATTAATAATAATTCACTGACATCGTGAATCACTAAAATCCTTTCTGAATAGTTGTTGCTATGTACTATTATATATAATAAAGCAATACTGATACAGTTTTCACGTTTTATCTGAAGTAAAATCAAACAAACCAATGCCGTAACTAGAATATGATAAACTATATTAAAGGGAAAAAGAAACGCGAAACGGGAATTTTCGCTATATATTGTATGTAGAATATGCTGCTGTTAATCGAATGGTGCATTGCTGCGTAAGACCTTTCCTTTCGGAAAAAAACACTGAAACAACACATAACACAGCAAATAGTATTCCTTCAAAGTTTCAATATTGACAGAGTACACGTTTGGCTCAAGCATGTGAGCAAACTTAGGTTGCAAAGTTTTGCAAACTCTTTACGTTAAACACGTACTGAAATGGCTCAATTTTTCAAAGAGGAATGTTTAAATTAATATCACTATACAGTATTGCGCCCCATACTGTAGGAATTGTAACAATTACGAATTTCTTGTTAAAATGTGTACTGTGATTAAAACGTCTATAACATTGCAGTTGAGTTGTGTCCTTTCCCTAACTAACTGCAAGTTTTTTCTTACACAACATCTTGGGATTTCTTTGGAATAATATTATGTGGAATTAAGTGTGCAGTATATACAATATATAGCGGAAATTCCAGTGTCGCGTTTCTTTTTTCCTTCTGTATATTTTATTAGGTTTCTGTAGACACATTCTACGTTCTACATTCACTTTGAGTTCCCCGTTCTGCATTCGACTCCAGTTCTCCGTTCTACATTCACTTGAGTTCTCCGTTCTGCATTCGACTCCAGTTTTCCGTTCTACATTCAACTTGAGTTCTCCGTTCTACATTCAACTGCAGTTCTCCGTTCTATATTCAACTTCAGTTCTCCGTTCTACATTCGACTTGAGTTCTCCGTTCTACATTCGACTCCAGTTCTCCGTTTTAAATTCGACTCCAGTTCTCCGTTCTACATTCGACTCCAGTTCTCCTTCTACATTCAACTTGAGTTCTCCGTTCTACATTCGACTTGAGTTCTCCGTTCTACATTCGACTTGAGTTCTCCGTTCTACATTCGAACCTAGTTCTCCGTTCTTCATTCGAACCCAGTTCTCCGTTCTACATTCGACGCCAGTTCTCTGTTCTTCATTCAACTTGAGTTCGCCGTTCAACGTTCGACTCTACTTCTTTGTTCTACATTCGACTCTAGCTAGTTCTCCGTTCTACATTCATCTTCAGTTCTCCGTTTTACATTATGCAGTAGTTCTCCGTTCTATATTCGGAGTAGTTATTGACCAGACTCTAATAAAATCTTCCTTTTGCATTTTAAGTTTTAAATGAAACCCAATCTCTGTGACGTTAAGGTAGAATACCGCTTTAACCGGTGCTATGGAGCTTGAGAGGTGTTGCACCTTATTTACCTTTCATGATCAATCTTAATAAAACCGAATCTGCCACTTTTTTCTCTTGAACGTGTGTGTTGCTTCCAACGGATACCTTTTTCAGTACTTATTAATACTAATTCCCTTCATTGAGGACTGTTTGTAGAATATTTAAAAATATACAGTTGTGAAAAGAACACTGTAATGCGTGTGGAACTTTAAACATATGCTGTGTTGATCAGCCGTTAAACACCAAATGCATAAATTGTTTATTGAAGCACTTGCGCTTCAGACGTCGAAGGTTAAATTACTGCTAATTCATCTGATGTACTTGCATGGTGCATCGAAAGGTTCTTTAAGAGTGTTAATCAGTAAGCTGTTGAAAACTATGTTTGTGTTTATAGACTTTAAATACGAAAACATGATGCTAAAGTTTAAACTCTGTTATATTTTGATGAATCGCAATACTCTTAAATAGTGTAATAACTAAGAAAAACGGTTTTTTATTTGTTGCTCGTGTGTTTATTGATGCATATGCATGTTCTTGTCTTGACTTTTAGTAAGATAGCCTTTTTAGTGTAACATTTATCGAAGCCTACGCGTTTTTTTTTTGACGTTTTGACATATGTTTTACTTCTGACGACAAATGTTTTTACTTTATATAACTGACGTTTTTATTTTTAATTTGGCGATGCATTGCTACAACCCTGCATCCACCTCAGCGATCTGTGGGGAATACCCGCCCGAAAAGTGAAAATGCTTTAGCCATTATAAGGGTCATTTTCAGAAAAAGAGGGGTCAGATATGGTACAAAATTGCAAAACGAATATGCGTCAAACTGAATTTTATTATAATAAAAGCATAAATGAGTATGTAAACAGTCACAATTTAAAAGATGCAAACACCACAACAAACCGGTGAAGCCTTTGCGGGTAACTGATGTTATTGAACTTGTTTGATTAATTCATAAACTGTGAAACCCAATGTATAAAGTAAAATAACATACTAATGTGACTCATAGATTACTGTTTTTTTACATCAAAACTAAATATTGGGATAATTGGCTCTTTATCTTTGTTAAAATCGACTTAAACAAAATAAAAAGATTTAGCATTATCTTGTCCTAAACACTATTTTAATTATCTCAAACAATAACATTTTAAATAGAAATGGCAAACTAAAACATATGACAATATCAATGGTACCACTGTATCACAAATACGTAGAGATAAGATCACATACACTAAGACGACTCCAAAGGTTTTATCAGTTTTGCATCAGTCATTACTGTAGTTGTTTTGTGGTGCTATTCTGGGAAGCTTATTACACGTTCACACTTTAAAAAAAAAAAAAACATATAATAAAATTGCCTTTAGTGTTGCTGTATGTGTATATGATGATACTGTAATCATACTTTGCGAATTTGACTATTACGGCAATACACACTGTTATGTTTATTAGTGATAGAGCACGGCACATTTGATACATTTCGACGACACGTTGCATCTTACAAATCATTACTTAAACAGGACTAGATATTCATATGTTCAAACAATTGTCACTAATATTACAAACTGATTGTCATTAATGTTACCTCATGTGTATGTACTGTAACATTTTGCTATAATCCAATATGAACTGTATTTGTACGAATTCTAACTCTGTGTAGCACCGCTAAATGTTAAAATTCCGCTAAAAATTCCTCTAAATGTTAAAAATTACTAAACGTTTAATGTTATAAAATTTAACATATAGCGTTTCGTGGAATCCGTTAACCATGTTAACCGCTAAATGTTAAAAGTCAACAAAGTTATCTGATATGTAACGATATGAACACTGCTGCTTTAATCGACTCATTTGCATTTTATAATGCTTTCGTTACGGAAGAAACATTATTAAAATGCTAAACTTGGTCCATATGTTTAAAGCAGATCTGACTTCAAATGTTGAACGCAGTACTGGCTTCGAATGTTAAACGCAGAACTGGAGTCGAATGTGTCTACAGAATTTGCTTTGCTTAATCTGATAAAATATACTGAAGGGAAAAAGAAACGCGACACTAGAATTTCCACATAGAAATCCAAAGATGTTTCGTAAGAAAAAAATTGCAGTTAGTTAGAGAAAGGACACAACTTTGATGTTATAGACGTTTTAATCACAGTACACTTTTTAACAAGAAATTCATAAATGTTGAAATTCCTCTTTGAAAAATTGAGCCATTTCAGTACTGTATTTAACGTAAAGGGTTTGCAAAAGTTTGCATCCTAAGTTTGCTCACATGCTTAAGCCAAACGCTAACTCTGTCAATATTGAAACGTTGAAGGAATACTATATTTGCTGTGTTATGTGTTGTTTTAGTCTTAAAGGTCTTACGCAGCCATGCACCATTCGATTTTCCATATTTTATCTCGATGTACATGGAAGATGAGCCTGGCATGTTCATGCCTGTTAGGCGCCATATAACCTTTTCATGTGTTGGTGCGCCTTAAAACCCCAATTCATTTCAGTTCGATTAACAGCAGCATATTCTACATAAACAATATATAGCGAAAATTCCCGTGTCGCGTTTCTTTTTCCCTTCAGTATAGTTTATCATAGTGCGGGAAAACGTTCTGGTTACGGCATTGTTTAATTATACTTCAGATAAAACGTGAAAACTATATGAGCATTACTTTATTCTATATAATAGCAGGGAGTATACTTACTCCCTGATAATAGTATATAACAACAACTATTTCGAAAGGTTTTTAGTGATTCACAATGTCAGTGAATTATTATTAATGATAAGATGAAATAAAGAAACATGTTTATTTTGAAACCACTGGATTGTTATTCTGTTTTGAATATAGTATATATACGCACCTTGTTCCTAGACAATTTTTAAAATCGGATTTGATCAAAACTTTCATAGATCAGTGTTACTAATTAAAAAAAAAAAATTAATAAATAAATTAAAAGTGTATGATTTTTCGTGTTATTTGTTGAAAACAGACATATTTTAAGACTAACCACATTACTCTGGGACATATTACTCTGTGACATTTTTCCAGGAAAACTTAAGATATGTTTGTTAACAAACAACATGAAAAAAAAAAAAACTTTTTTTCTTGTTAAAATTAATTTTCAGTAGCACGAAGAAATAGAGTCGAATGTAGAACGGAGAACTTGGTTCGAATGTAAAACGGAGAAATGAAGTTGAATGTAGAACGGAGGACTCAAGTCGAATGTAGAACGGAGAACTGAAGTTGAATGTAGAACGGAGAACTCAAGTCAAATGTAGAACGGAGAACTGAAGTTGAATGTCGAACGGATAACTGGAATGGAATTTTGAACGGAGAACTAAGTTTGAATGTCGAACGGAGAACTGGAGTCGAATGTTGAACGGAGAACTAGGTTCGAATGTAGAACGGAGAACTCAAGATGAATGTAGAACGTAGAACTGGAGTCGAATGTAGAACGGAGAACTCGGTTCGAATGTAGAACGGAGAACTGCATTTGAATGTAGAACGGATAACTCAAGTCGAATGTAGAACGGAGAACTGGAGTCGAATGTAGAAAGGAGAACTGTTGTCGAATGTAGAACAGAGAACTGGAGTCGAATGTCAAACGGAGAACTGGAGTCGAATGTAGAACGGAGAACTCAGTCGAATGTAGAACGGAGAACTGAAGTTGAATGTCGAACGGAAAACTGGAGTCGAATGTAGAACGGAGAACTCAAGTGGAATGCCAAACGGAGAACTGGAGTCGAATGTAGAACGGAGAACTCAAGTTGAATGTTGAACGGAGAACTGCAGTTGAATGTCGAACGGAGAACTGGAGTCGAATGTAGAACGGAGAACCAACTTTCAATGTCGAACGGAGAACTGGAGTCGAATGTTGAACGGAGAACTAGGTTCGAATGTAGAACGGAGAACTCAAGATGAATGTAGAACGTAGAACTGGAGTCGAATGTAGAACGGAGAACTCTGTTCGAATGTAGAACGGAGAACTGCAGTTGAATGTAGAACGAAGAACTGAAGTCGAATGTAGAACGGAAAACTGAATTCGAATGTATAACGGAGAACTGGAGTCGAATGTCGACCGGAGAACTGAAGTCGAATGTACCCTTGCTGGACCATGACAGGATATGGGAGATATGGGACACACAAAAGTGTCATATAGCCTACATCCAGGATCCAGAAGGGATATCTATATATACTCAAACTGGTACGCTGAAGAAAGGTGGAGTGCAGTTGCCAGTATTCAGGTGTGCCAGGGGATCAACCTCCTTAGAATCGTTCCATCTTCATCTCAACCGATTTATTCCAGGTAATTAACATTTCATATATCAGTCTGATATTAATATTTTTTCAAATAGATGGAGGATGGTTGGTTGATGGGCAGTGTATGATCAATATAAGTGCCAAATATGATTACCCACATAGTTATGCTTTTTTCTTCACAAATAAATTGTTAAATAACTACCGGTATATAAATTATTGTTCATGAAACTTACCTGACAAATGGTATTATTAGAAAAGTCATGTTTGTCACCAGTCCCTTTAAAATTTAATTTAATTGTTACACCCCCGCAAACGAAGTTTAGAGGGTATACTGGAGTCACTCTATCCGTCGGTCAGTTAGGCAGGCGATCGGTCGGTTGATTGGTTGGTTTGTCCCATATTTTTGTTTCCGCTCAATAACTAAAGTATTTATTATCCAATCTTCACCAAACTTGCTGACAATGTTTATTGACAAGTTCGATAACCAGCCAGATCCCACTGGTAATGCAGGAGTTATGGCCCTTTGTTTACTTTTTGTTTGTGTTTTTGTTCTCTTAAGACCGGAGTTATGGCCTTTTGTTTAATTGTTTTTGTTTTAATTTTAATTTTCTTTTTCTTATTTTTTTTTAGTTTTGGACCTTTTTTTTATTTTATTTAATTATATGCAAGCAGGTTTAAAGTCAAAATGGTACCGGATAACTAAATCGAGACGCTAATTTCAGTGTGTGATGAACACTTTAAGGTGCCATGTGTCCCTTTAACATTTTTTATACATCATGAGTGTAAACAGTGCACGTAAGATGATAAAATCATTTATTTTGTACAGGTACAAGTGCTAGCGCCACTCACTTCCAAGCGTACATACTTGAGAGTTTAGTTCGGTGGAACGAGGACAGAATGTCTTCAGCTATTGCTACATCTGCTGTCCCAGCTGTCTACAGTGGTATAATACGCCACACAGCAAATGTATTGGGCGAAAGTGTCCTTGGAAGAAAGCCGTACCCCAACTTCATAGAGTCCACAGATACCGGTTTAAAAAAAAAAAAAAAAAAAGTCTTATATTCTATTACATAAATATAAGACTTTTTTTCTTTCTTTTTTTTAAACCGGTATCTGTGATAGAGTCAAGGAAATATACTGGTTAGTAAATGTTTCAAACAACACTGTTCTCCACTTTACTTCAGAACAACAGATAAACAGTACATTTGCATAATAACATATTGAAATCATCGAAAACGTAATGAAATCAAATCTAAGCATACCAAATCGCAAACAAACAGACTTGGAAAAAGATTTCCATGGCTTTTTTGTTAAAGGTATTTCTGGTAAAAAAAAAAAAATCTTAAAGAACAACATGTGTAATCAAAAGACTGTGGAATGCATTGTTTAAAAATTTACATCGCTTCAAATATTATACAACTATCTACTTCTGTTGAGGTCAATGGTTAAAACTATTCATCCAAGGGAATGACTATTGACCCGAAGCAGAAAACTATTGACCGAGATGAAGGCTAGGTTAATAGTTAACTGTTGAGGGTCAATAGTCATCACCGAGGATGAATAGTTCTAACAATTTACTAAAACAGAAGTAGGTAGTTGTTTTATTATACTGAATCGTATACGCACCAATTGTTTGCTTACTTCTTGTTTACTTGTTACGGCATGACGTCACGTCATCGAGAAACGTAACGTCATTCTTAGATCTTATCAATAAAGAAAGTTTCTAAATGTTTCAAGACTTTATTTTTCAATAAAGCGTAAAAGGGAAATGGGCGTCAATAAAGCTTAGAAGGAAAATGAGCGAATCTTAATATATTTGGGGGGTAGCTACAGCTTACAAGTTAAAGTTCATTGGTGTGACGTACTCGTGCAAATTGGTGTAAATGCATGCATTATTAGGAATTTTCATGTTCTATTTTAAGTAGGATAGTGATTTAGTAGCGTACTGTTATGGATTCAGAAAACTTCAAAAAGGTGATACAGGTTTTTGTATTGTACTATAAGAAAATGAAGGTACTATGCATATAATTATTGATAGGTATATAATAAATGTTATTATTGTATTTACAGGAGAGAAGATTGGCGTAGAGTACCTCTTCAGTCAGACGGGCAGACAACTTCATGAGGTTTTGATGGAGCCTGACAGTGAAGAGTCAGCTGAGTTGGAGGACCGAACAGAGGAAAACATTGACGAGGGATTTGAGGATGAGGAAACAGATGACCCCACATTTCCTTTAGTAGAGTTGATCATCACACCACAGAAGATCATCCCCCAATTACCGTCGGCATCTCTAGGTCCTACAAAGCCCATACTTACCATACCGTCAGAGGCAGCTTATAAAACCATGCTCGACAATCGTCCATCACTTGCGCGTAAGTAAACACAAATGAATTTATGCTCTAAGTGCTGGAGACTGCTTGCACACAAACATAGAACTGCAGAGAGTTGTAATTGTTACACTACAGTTTTGAAACCTAAGGCCAAAAATAAACACCTGTGTTTCCAGTGGCTCAACCGACCCTATTTTTAAGGGGCCGACCCTAAAACCTTTAAATAAAAAAAAAATAAAAAAAAATAAAAATTTGTTCTGAACAGTGTTTTGTCACAATATATCGAGGTAAACTGACATCACAGAGAAGCTTTCAGTTGTATCATCAACTTGTATGGGGTTTATGAGATAAATATATGTAGAATCTCACAATATCTTGTTCCTAAAAAAAATTATTTAAAAATAAAGCCTAATTTTTTAGAGTATGCAATCAGAAACACACCTATTTCATTTTTTTTTTGCCTAATAGACCTTTATAAAGCAAAAGCTATGTACAAAATCTCAAACGTTTACACCAAGAGCATTATTGAATATTTTAACAAATATTTATTTTAATATGATTGTACAGAATAATAACTGCTGAGATCGGTTATATGAAAATCTTTCACACTATGGTAGGCATGTTTTTGTTCACGAACGAACGAGCAGATGCGAGAAAATCTTGAAACATGACATTCACATATACATAGATCATGACAATGTCACAGTTAATTATTTGTGTGTTCCAAGTTATAGATTAATGTTAGCTATTATGAATCTTCTTTTACTGAGTAATGCTGATTGTTCAACATATTTTTTATGGTAGATTGTGCTTTGCTTTAATATGTTAACTTGAACACACAATCTACAGTTTGCTGACTGTTTTGTGAAAAAAACAGCAGGAAATACAATTATATACATATTTAATGTGTTTAATATTGACTTCATGTTTTAGTTGTTTTACAACATTTTTAGCAATTCAATTTTAATATTGGGTTAGTTATCTAGAAATTATTTAGGAATAATATTTCTCGAAATTGTTTTAAATTAAAATGATTTAGAAGTATAATGTTCTACGAACTATACTATTATTCCAGCATGCTATCCTCAAAATAGTTATTCTTGATCTCTTTAAAGATATGAATCCAGTTAGTAAACCAGAAAGACACTCCCTGTCAGTGGTGCATCTTGAACAATTAGCTGTTGCTCTGGATGTCAACCCTACCCAGTCATCTGGTAGTGCAGAAGTAAGTAACTTCATTTTACTTTATTAAAGGTTTATGTTTTTTATGGAGTTCATGATACATTAACGTTGTTGAATCAATTGCATTGATTTGTTTTAAGCGTAAATTCCAGAAATAAAGATTTAAACCCATAAAATTGCAACATTTCAATTACAAAGGTGTTGGTATAGTTTATTATTATAGGTATAGGTTAAGAAATTACAGATGTACATGTTCAGTTTACATTAATGTTATGTAAACATTCGCCTCTCACCGCTGCGGTTCGAATCCAACTGGGAGCTCGACATATAAGTGAGGAAGTGTCGACTCTCATGGATGGCTGGAGGTGTACAGTACTGGTTCTACCCAGGAAAAGTGGGTAGTCTGCCTCCACCAAAACAATCGACCGTCATATATAACCTTAAATGTGTTGAAAACACCATACAAACAAACAAAACATTAATCCATTGATCTTATTAAAATTAATTGAAGTGTTAACTTTTGCCACGTGTATACAAAAAAAAAATCCAAAAAAAAAATCAGATGTTTTCCAGCTTGTACAAAACTAATTTATTGTCGATCAGGGTCTTTCTATGGAACATTGTGTTTCTAGCCTAAATAACAAATCAATTATGAACTTACTTATAGACAGACTCAATAAAACCGAGTCTGCTACTTTTCTCTCTTGTTTGTGTTTGTTGCTTCCAAGGGATCTCCTTTCCAGTATTTATTTTTATATATGTGCTCAATTTTTATAACAGGAGAGTGTTGGACAGGACAACATAGAGGGGTTTGGAAGGTGGCTTGGCGGCATATTTGGTCACATTAAAGGATTTAGAGTCGAGTGCACTGACCAACAACCAGGCTCATCATATTATCAGTCTCTGGAATAATCTCCTTCCTTATGACAGATCCCCGACTAAATTCTCGGCGCGTCACCGTTCCAAATTGACGAAAGGCAGGTTCAAGGCCCCAAAGACAATTACCTTGGGAAAGGCAGGTGTTGACAGTGTTAAGCAGTAAGCATCTAGGATATGGAATGTTTCTTAAAACATAAACCTTGAAAGATATTTTAAAAAATATCTGGGCTCCTCTTTCAATTATCAGTGAAGTCACTGAACAAGTATACTTTTTCAAATTACAAAGGCCGGGAGGGGTAATTTATCAATAAGCTTGCTTAGTACTGGTTCTACCCAGGAAGCCATCTAGAGGAATTAATATGCTGCAAGAACTTGTTGCCATTAGCTGTATGAGGTGAATGGTGTTTTACGTCATTTTCAACTAATGTAAGGTTATATAATGACAAGTCAATTTTTTTTTTAAATCTTGAATCCTCATCCTTCCGCAAGTAACTGGCAAACTGTCACACATAATAATCAATGAACCCACAACGTTAGAGGTGAATGGTCTGTGTGATATCTAGTTATATCACATTACTAGATATCACCTTAAAACACTGGACCATAGAGGATACTCATAAGCAGGGCTTCTAAAATCACCGGTTTATCAGTTCCCAGACCGAAATCTGTTACTCCAGACCGTTTTTCTTTTCAAAATCTCTGTTTAAATCGGTCCAGATATTTTATTTATCGGTCGTTAAAAAATCTACAATTGCCCTTTACCCTCCTTCTAATATCTTAAACTATGCCTTGCGGCAATATTCTTTGATCCATAACACGATTTTTTGTCACTCGCTGTGCGAAAGTAGGTCAATTTGGACTAAACCATTACCAATAGTAGGGAGTTTTCCGGAAGAGTCTATAGCTAGGTAGCATGCCTTTGATGTGTGATCAGAGAAAGTATATCACGCGTTCTGTCGGTTCACTAAAGCGAGTGTTACCGTCTGTAATTTCTTTGATATACCGTTAGTCGTAAGGTGTTAGCCTGTTTGCTTGTGTTGGTTTGTTTTTTAAGTGGCCAAAGCTGGGACTGAAATTTGTTTGCGTCATTAAAAAAAATAATAATACCAAGCGGTGTTACTTGTTTGTTTGATTTTTTTTTTACTATGACTTCCAGTTTATTAGACACTTCCGGTTCAATTCCTCAGATCATCAACAATTTTAATATTGAGTGAAAATTATTCATTCAGTAAAACGAAGACATGATGTCAGTCATTAAAATGTACAAATTGTGATAAAGTAAGTTATAAATAATACAAATATAATACAAACATAAATTTTAAATAGTTCTCTATATAAATGACTAAACGGAAAAAATGCATGGTGCAGCTGACATGGTGGTTGGGGTACGGCGATTTTAGTGATTTTTTCAAAATAAGTGCGATTCTTAAGGCAGTAAAAAACCTGGACCGATTTGCATTTTAAAATTTTAGAAGCCCTGCTCATAAGTGCATAAAATAAGACATCAGCAGCATTGATTTTTATTTTAGCTTCTAGATAAAAACATAAATAATGTTCAATTATTGTTTTCAGATGCGTTCTTGGACAAAATGCTGGCCCTGCCCAGTGGCCAGATTGCAACCGCTATATGGAAGCACTCATCACAAAGCTGTGTGACATCTACCCCAGTCCTGTGCATATAGGTGGAGCACGCCACATGAGGTGGACATTAATATTTACAGCATATAAAAAAATCCGAGACATGGTGCTTAACAACAAACTCGTGATGGATCAGACCACCATTCAGCTTGTAGAGATCAACCACACTACTCTACTGCAATGGTGAGTAATAATATGGGGAAAAAATAACGGAAGATATTTTGAAAGATATTCAGTGTATAAATAAATAATTTTATAGATATTTGTAGATATTTTTCAAACCATGAGAGGGGCTGGCGTGGCGCAGTCGGTAGCGCGGCGGATTTGTAACCGGAGGCCCCGGGTTCAATCCTCCGTGGTGCCACTGAGTTCCGTCGGTGTGTTCTTGGGCAAGACACTTTACCTTAGCCTCGTCCGTCGGATGGGGACGTAAACCGGGCGGTCCCGTGTATCGGTCTATCCTCCGAGCACGTTAAAGAACCGATAATAAGAGTAGGGCAGGTTCCCGGATTCCTATGTATCCTTCCCCTCTCTCTGGGGCGGCTCTAAATAACCTATACTGTGTTGATGAGCCGTTAAACAACATTCAATTCAATTCAAACCATGAGAATAAATGTAACCAATGAGATCAGGTTCTACACTGTTCGCACAATTTTAATTGAACCAACTGTCTACACTTGGAAACCGTCACTGACAATGTTTTAGATACTGAGACTGCTCCTTAGGCCCTTCCACCGCACAAGACGTATTACTTAAATTCTTTTTTGTCAGATAATGTTTTCACATACTTTCAGACATACATTTCATTTATGTGTGACTTCAAATACTTTTTCAGGTATAATGGACTATCTAAAAAGCGTGAATATAAGAATCCATCATGAGTATCCATGTGAGATAGAGAAATCTCACCCAGGGACGAGGCTCTGCCGAGTGCCTGGTTGCAGTTCTGATCCCGAGGGTGAGATTTCCCTATCTCACATGGATCACTCATGATGGATTATTTATCTCCCATTATGTGTTTATTAACGGCATAAATTCAATGACTTTGCTGATTTAACGCCAAAATAAGGCGACGTCGACGTAACATCATGACGTCATAAGTCACATGTCATGTAAGATAGAGTTATCTCACATGAGGAAAATGCCTATCTCACATGAGCAGAAATGGGAGAAAAAGATATCCTGGAGCAGGGACTTTCTTTACATAGCCTACCGGCAACAGCCTCTACACCTTTACCTCCACTACTATCAAAACCAGAAGCTCTGCCATACGGCACAGAGCCAGACTATCATCAGTTCAGCCTCCCGGTAAATACTGTTGGAAAGGGGGGAAGAGTTCGCAGACGTCTTATGCCACAACTCGCATCTAGTCCTGGTGTTTCGTACATCCTATCTTCACAACCGGAACCTGTCGCGCAAATACCCATATCACCTCTTTTTATACCACATGTGCCTACTTCAATGCTACGATATAGGAAAAAGATATTGGAAAAGAAACAGACAGGAGAGTTTCACAGAGAATATGCTAGGAAAGTGGAGGCAATTTTTTGTTGCAAGTGTGGACAGGACAGGAAGACTAATTCCCATAAGCAGTACTTTGGGAACTGGTTCTGCCCAGCTACAGCCACCACAACTCATGAAGAATGGCGTGCCGCTTTGGAAGCCAAGGGTTACGGGAAAAAGAAAAAGAAAGATTAAATGTTATCGTGCACAAGTATAATTATTATGCCATGTGTAACACTGTGAATTACCTATGAACTGCTGAGTAGCATAGTGGATTATTTGTGAACTGTTGAGTAACATTGTGGATTACCTGTGAACTGTTGAGTAACATTGTGGATTACTTGCGAACTGTTGAGTAAGATTGTGGATTACCTGTGAACTGCTGAGTAACATTGTGTATTACCTGTGAACTGTTGAGTAACATTGTGGATTACTTGCGAACTGTTGAGTAACATTGTGGATTACCTGTGAACTGCTGAGTAACATTGTTTATTACCTGTGAACTGTTGAGTAACATTGTGGATTACCTGTGAACTGCTGAGTAACATTGTGGATTACCTGTGAACTGTTGAGTAACATTGTGGATTACCTGTGAACTGCTGAGTAACATTGTGTATTACCTGTGAACTGTTGAGTAACATTGTGGATTACCTGTGAACTGCTGAGTAACATTGTGTATTACCTGTGAACTGTTGAGTAACATTGTGGATTACCTGTGAACTGCTGAGTAACATTGTGTATTACCTGTGAACTGTTGAGTAACATTGTGGATTACCTGTGAACTGATGAGTAACATTGTGTATTACCTGTGAGCTGTTGAGTAACATTGTGGATTACCTGTGAACTGCTGAGTAACATTGTGTATTACCTGTGAACTGTTGAGTAACATTGTGGATTACCTGTGAACTGCTGAGTAACATTGTGTATTACCTGTGAACTGTTGAGTAACATTGTGGATTACCTGTGAACTGATGAGTAACATTGTGTATTACTTGCGAACTGTTGAGTAACATTGTGGATTACCTGTGAACTGCTGAGTAACATTGTGTATTACCTATGAACTGCTGAGTAACATTGTGTATTACTTGCGAACTGTTGAGTAACATTGTGGATTACCTGTGAACTGATGAGTAACATTGTGTATTACTTGCGAACTGTTGAGTAACATTGTGGATTAACTATGAACTGCTGAGTAACATTGTGTATTACCTGTGAACTGTTGAGTAACATTGTGGATTACCTGTGAACTGTTGAGTAACATTGTGTATTACTTGCGAACTGTTGAGTAACATTGTGGATTACCTATGAACTGCTGAGTAACATTGTGTATTACCTGTGAACTGTTGAGTAACATTGTGGATTACCTGTGAACTGTTGAGTAACATTGTGTATTACTTGCGAACTGTTGATTAACATTGTGGATTACCTGTGAACTGCTGAGTAACATTGTGGATTACTTGTGTACTGCTGAGTAACATTGTGTATTACCTGTGAACTGTTGAGTAACATTGTGGATTACTTGCGAACTGTTGAGTAACATTGTGGATTACTTGCGAACTGTTGAGTAACATTGTGGATTACCTGTGAACTGCTGAGTAACATTGTGGATTACCTGTGAACTGTTGAGTAACATTGTGGATTACCTGTGTACTGTTGAGTAACATTGTGTATTACTTGTGAACTGTTGAGTAACATTGTGGATTACCTGTGTACTGTTGAGTAACATTGTGGATTACTTGCGAACTGTTGAGTAACATTGTGGATTACCTGTGTACTGTTGAGTAACATTGTGGATTACTTGTAAACTGCTGAGTAACATTGTGGATTACCTGTGTACTGCTGAGTAACATTGTGGATTACTTGTGAGCTGTTGAGTAACATTGTGGATTACCTGTGTACTGTTGAGTAACATTGTGTATTACTTGTGAACTGTTGAGTAACATTGTGGATTACCTTTTGAGTAACATTGTGTATTACTTGTGAACTGTTGAGTAACATTGTGGATTACCTGTGAACTGATGAGTAACATTGTGTATTACTTGCGAACTGTTGAGTAACATTGTGGATTACTTGCGATCTGTTGAGTAACATTGTGGATTACTTGCGATGTGTTGAGTAACATTGTGGATTACCTGTGAACTGCTGAGTAACATTGTGGATTACTTGGTAACTGCTGAGTAACATTATGTATAACCTGTGAACTGTTGAGTAACATTGTGGATTACCTGCGAACTGTTGAGTAACATTGTGGATTACTTGCGAACTGTTGAGTAACATTGTGGATTACCTGTGTACTG
This sequence comes from Cyrtodaria siliqua, assembly GCA_037043455.1. Taxonomy (NCBI): domain Eukaryota; kingdom Metazoa; phylum Mollusca; class Bivalvia; order Adapedonta; family Hiatellidae; genus Cyrtodaria; species Cyrtodaria siliqua. The sequence continues at coordinate 57,445 of JAWPHD010010701.1, forward strand.
TTGAGTAACATTGTGGATTACTTGTGAACTGCTGAGTAACATTGTGGATTACCTGTGTACTGCTGAGTAACATTGTGGATTACTTGTGAGCTGCTGAGTAACATTGTGGATTACCTGTGTACTGTTGAGTAACATTGTGTATTACTTGTGAACTGTTGAGTAACATTGTGGATTACCTTTTGAGTAACATTGTGTATTACTTGTGATCTGTTGAGTAACATTGTGGATTACCTGTGAACTGCTGAGTAACATTGTGTATTACTTGCGAACTGTTGAGTAACATTGTGGATTACCTGTGAACTGCTGAGTAACATTGTGTATTACTTGCGAACTGTTGAGTGACATTGTGGATTACTTGCGATCTGTTGAGTAACATTGTGGATTACCTGTGAACTGCTGAGTAACATTGTGTATTACTTGCGAACTGTTGAGTGACATTGTGGATTACTTGCGATCTGTTGAGTAACATTGTGGATTACTTGCGATCTGTTGAGTAACATTGTGGATTACTTGCGAACTGTTGAGTAACATTGTGGATTACCTGCGAACTGCTGAGTAACATTGTGGATTACTTGCGAACTGTTGAGTAACATTGTGGATTACCTGGGAACTGTTGAGTAACATTGTGGATTACTTGCAAACTGTTGAGTAACATTGTGGATTACCTGTGAACTGTTGAGTAACATTGCGGATTACCTGCGAATTGTTGAGTAACATTGTGGATTACTTGCGAACTGTTGAGTAACATTGTGGATTACCTGTGAACTGTTGAGTAACATTGTGGATTACCTGTGAACTGTTGAGTAACATTGTGGATTACTTGCGAACTGTTGAGTAACTTTGTGTATTACTTGCGAACTGTTGAGTAGCTTTGTGGATTACTTGCGAACTGTTGAGTAACTTTGTGGATTACCTGCGAACTGCTGAGTAACTTTGTGGATTACTTGCAAACTGTTGAGTAACATTGTGGATTACCTGTGAACTGCTGAGTAACATTGTGGATTACTTGCGAACTGTTGAATAACATTGTGGATTACCTGTGAACTGCTGAGTAACATTGTGGATTACCTGCGAACTGTTGAGTAACATTGTGGATTACCTGCGAACTGTTGAGTAACATTGTGGATTACCTGTGAACTGCTGAGTAACATTGTGGATTACTTGCCAACTGTTGAGTAACATTGTGGATTACCTGCGAACTGTTGAGTAACATTGTGGATTACCTGTGAACTGCTGAGTAACATTGTGGATTACCTGCGAACTGTTGAGTAACATTGTGGATTACCTGTGAACTGCTGAGTAACATTGTGGATTACTTGCGAACTGTTGAGTAACTTTGTGGATTACTTGCGAACTGTTGAGTAACATTGTGGATTACTTGTGAACTGTTGAGGAACATTGTGTATTACTTGCGAACTGTTGAGTAACATTGTGGATTACTTGCGAACTGTTGAGTAACATTGTGGATTACCTATGAACTGTTGAGTAATGCTGTGTATTACTTGCGAACTGTTGAGTAACATTGTAGATTACTTGCAAACTGTTGAGTAACATTGTGGATTACTTGTGAACTGTTGAGTAACATTGTGGATTACCTGCAAACTGCTGAGTAACATTGTGGATTACCTGCGAACTGCTGAGTAACATTGTGGATTACCTGGGAACTGTTGAGTAACATTGTGGATTACCTGTGAACTGCTGATTAACATTGTGGATTACTTGCGAACTGTTGAGTAACATTGTGGATTACCTGTGAACTGCTGAGTAACATTGTGGATTACTTGCGAACTGTTGAGTAACATTGTGGATTACCTGTGAACTGTTGAGTAACTTTGTGTATTACTTTCGAACTGTTGAGTAACATTGTGAATTACCTGTGAACTGTTGAGTAACATTGTGGATTACCTGTGAACTGTTGAGTAACATTGTGAATTACCTGTGAACTGTTGAGTAACATTGTGGATTACCTGTGAACTGTTGAGTAACATTGTGGATTACCTGTGAACTGTTGAGTAACATTGTGGATTACCTGTGAACTGTTGAGTAACATTGTGAATTACCTGGGAACTGTTGAGTAACATTGTGGATTACTTGCGAACTGTTAAGTAACATTGTGGATTACCTGTGAACTGCTGAGTGACATTGTGGATTACCTATGAACTGTTGAGTAATGCTGTGGATTACCTGTGAACTGTTGAATAATGCTGTGGATTACCTATGAACTGTTGAGTAACATTGTGGATTACCTATGAACTGTTGAGTAACATTGTGGATTACCTATGAACTGTTGAGTAATGCTGTGGATTACCTGTGAACTGTTGAATAATGCTGTGGATTACCTATGAACTGTTGAGTAACATTGTGGATTACCTATGAACTGTTGAGTAACATTGTGGATTACCTATGAACTGTTGAATAATGCTGTGGATTACCTATGAACTGTTGAGTAACATTGTGGATTACCTATGAACTGTTGAGTAACATTGTGGATTACCTATGAACTGTTGAGTAACATTGTGGATTACCTGTGAACTGTTGAATAATGCTGTGGATTACCTATGAACTGTTGAGTAACATTGTGGATTACCTATGAACTGTTGAGTAACATTGTGGATTACCTATGAACTGTTGAATAATGCTGTGGATTACCTATGAACTGTTGAGTAACATTGTGGATTACCTATGAACTGTTGAGTAACATTGTGGATTACCTATGAACTGTTGAGTAACATTGTGGATTACCTGTGAACTGTTGAGTAATGCTGTGGATTACCTGTGAACTGTTGAGTAACATTGTGAATTACCTGTGAACTGTTGAGTAACATTGTGGATTACCTGTGAACTGTTGAGTAATGCTGTGGATTACCTATGAACTGTTGAGTAACATTGTGGATTACCTATGAACTGTTGAGTAACATTGTGGATTACCTATGAACTGTTAAATGTATATCAAAAGAGAGTCAACAAGTAGTGTGGTAATATTAAATTTGATTGTAAAATTGAATCGGATATTATGGTCTCACCAACAGCTTAGGTCATATATGGCAACTTTCCAGTTTCCATTTGTGGAGGAAGACCCCATGTGGTGCTATGCGCAGTTTTCGTGTACGGACGGGCACCGCCCCTACATTTGATTGTAAAACAAGCGTAACTTGAGAGATGTCGCCAAATGCTGCCTGGCTGAGAAACTCGTGATGCAATATTTGGCCATGTTTAATTGTAATATTACTGTCTCAGAAAGTAAATGAAATAAAATGGGGTTTTACGTCCTGTTAAGACATCATATTATATTAGATTGGGCTAGCATCTTGAGGGGGTAATCAGATGAAGGATGAAGTTTCCCAGCAGCTGCACCAAGGAGAAAACCCAGACAGGGCAGAGGTCCATAGCTCTTAGATGCAAGGCATTATCCACTGACCAACCCGAGGCTACAAGAAATGGTGACAGTCACCAGTGTAATGTCTCCGCGTTTGTTGTGAATAAATAGCAGCATTCCATTGATATTACTCTGTTGTCCAAGCCCTTCATCTAAAATAACTTCATCTATAATGAAAGGAGCTTTCAAGAAACACTTTGATAATATTATTATACGGAATGTGTGACAGCAGTGTTTTGTTGTAGCTATGAGAATTAATTGTGAACTTTTTTTGTGATAAATTGAAAGTCACTGTCTGCAAACATTATGATAATTCTCAATAAGCCAGTACATGTAGTTACTGTCTTGAGTAATACTGAGGAATCCAGATATGGCCTACATGTTAATTTTTGAGGACTATTGTCTCAAAATCTTATAAAAGCAGATGGTGAGATAATCATATATGGAATAGGAACTCCTTTAAGATCCTTTTTGTATGAAGGTCCTCCATGGTCCAGTGGCCTGACGCACTGAATTACTGAATATAACACGAAAGTCCAGTTTTCATTGAGTTTCCACAGTATCGTTTACATTTAAACTTAATGAATGTGATGTTAAGTATTTAAAAGGACACACGGCAATCTTGATTTTTTTTTAAACTCACAGCATAACATTTTTCACATAACTTGCATTTGTTCAAAAATAAATATTAATTATAAAAATAGTTTAAAGCTAGTTGTCTTTGCATATTACTAACTGTTGATTATATTGCACCAATAATATAGTAAACCTATGGTAGAATATAAAAAAGAAATGAAAAATGAAAACTTTAATTATATGCAAGCAGGTTTATAGTCAAAATCATACTGGATAATGATTAATAAATTGACACTAGTTTTAATTAAGGCACGAGTGATTTAATTACTCGCATCCGAAAGACTAACTGTAGTTTATTCACCGATAAAATACAGGTACGTATTTATTATTTGGATTCTAACACAACAATAACAAAGTTCTGCGCGTTACAGTATGTTTAGACACACTAATAGTCACTTGACAAACAATTAAGTAATTGCTTACGTCATACCATTATGTTCTAGGTTAAACCGCTTTATACACAAAATTAAGGGTATATCAAACTAATAAAAACAATCAGAGCTCTAACCTTAAACAGTTACAAGTTTTATAACTGCTGGAAGTTATTAAAATGCCAAATTATTATCTCCCTTTGGTTTAGAGTACTGTAGCAGATACTTTTCCCCAATAACCATTTGTAACCTAAATCAGTTACCAAGATCATTCGCTAATAAATCGAAATAGTTGCCAAATGTGCAGTGTTATTTATGACTGAATACTTATTATTAAGGATAAATACATCTTCATCAAGATCCAATTAGCTGTTGTTCACTAATTGTCATGTTGGTGCCTACAAAATGATTTTTAATGAATTTTATTGCATAACAGTAGGTAAATGTAACTTGAGAGGCTTTTTAAAGTTGAATAATCACCCTACCTGGAGAAAATTATATATATAAGGGGAAAATTCCTGTACAGAAGATAGAATGCATCTAAACTTGAATGATTTTGTGGTAGTAACTGCTTCTGGTTACTATCCCAGTTTTAGTGGGTTTTTTAATAACAGTCACAGGTTATGAAAAATGTAACTGTTTAAGGTTAGAGCTTTGACTGAAAAAAGAAATCCACAAAAAAACACTATTTTTTCTGTAACTACCAAAATACATGAAATTACAAATGCACTTCATATGTCGTCTGTACTTCTTCCATATGTTCTACTCAATGTTTTTGAACCCTTAAAGGGATACATGGTAATCTTGATTTTTATTCAAGTAGCAATATTTCTATCTTTTTTGTATATATACTATTGGTTCAATATAAATGAAAGTTAGTAATATGTAAAAAACAATTTGATTTAAACTATTCTAATAATTAATATTAATGATTGTAAATATGCAAGTTATGCAGAAAGACTAAGGGGACACGACAAATTTCAGCAAAACAAGATTGCTGTGTGTCCCTTTAAAACCAGTATTTAATTATTTTGATAGGTTTTATACACATAATTCGGAGTTCAGTGCTGAAAAATGTTTTATGGAATACTATATTTTCTGTATAAACTACCAATATACACATGTTACTACAAATACACCTCAGATGCAGTTTGTGCTTCTTCCGTATGTTCTAATTAACGTTTCTAAACTATTAAAGCAATAATGCATTGTTTTTATTGAACCAAATTCACTTTTTTGTGTGTTTGTGGCGTCATATGCCTTTATTCCTTATTAACATTGCCATTCATGTTTGTCTTTTTGCGTGTTTTGGGGGTTACTGTGCTCTATGAAAGCTGCATTTCCTGTTCGACTTTTATATCTATTTTTTAGTGTACCAAAACTTTAATAAACAAAAAGGTATGAAAAGTATTTTTTCTGTTACTACCAATGTCAATACATATGTCCTTCAGATGTAGTCTGTACTTTTTCCGTATGTTCTGCTTAACGTTTCTAAACCATTCAAATCAATATTATATTGTTTTTATTGGTGTACCAAATCAGGCTCTGCAGTAAAATTACAAAATTAATACAAATGAGCTTTCCTTTTAGTGATAACTTATTACCAACACACTTAACAGCAACATTAACAACACACAGCAACAGCAGTATAAGAAAGAACACTATATTTTACCGAGGTTACATTAACACCCTGTTTTGTAGCAAATTTATTGGAAAAGGATGAATACTATGTTTTATAGCCCATATTATAAGAAAACGCTTATAACTTATACCATGTATACAGCAATAATAGGATCTTAACAGATTATTATCATAGTTATACACTTAACTTTTTTTAATAGATTACGTCTTAATCATAATATTTTTAATACAAAAAAGTTTGTTAGTTTTCATTTTTGATGGCAGACTGCGCAACATTTAAACAAAAAACAAAAACATGACAACCAAAAATCCCTAATAAAAAAAAAATCACGTGCATTTTCATGACTTTTCACTTTAAGGGGCAGGGGGACGGCCACATCGTTTTAGAAAGAAACTGTTAACAACCAAACAAAAATACATAAAAAAGTATGTTTACATAAGAATTTACATGTAACAACCAAACAAAAGTTCATAAAAAAGTATGTTTACATAAGAATTTACATGTAACTTTTCAGATTATGGGGGGGGTGGGGGTTTGAATTTACATGTAACGACCAAACAAAAGTACATAAAAAAGTATGTTTACATAAGAATTTACATGTAACTTTTCAGAATATGGGGGGTGGTAGTGCGCACCCGTCTGAATCCCTCCCACCCTTGTTCCCAAATAAAAACGCCATTTCACGTGTATTTTCATGACTTCACAGTTTTAGTGGGGGAGTGGGTGCATCTCTGTAGAAAAACAGTTAACAACCTAATAGAAAACAAACTAAAAAACACATAACAAAAACATGTTAACATAGTTATATAACTTTCAGATTTTACCGTAGTTGTGGGGGGTGTGCACCCCCGTCTGCATCCCACCCTTGTATTCTTTCTGACAATTCATTAACAAACTCCTCTTCTATCTCTTCCCCTCTCCTCCCTCCTTCCTCTGCTTTTCTCTCCCTTTCTTTTCCCCCTATTTTCTTTGATTTGCAGCCCTGAAGAACGACACCCAACTGCGTGCATCCCCGTCTGAATCCCACCCCTGTCCATTTTCTCACAATTCATTAACAAACTCCTCTTCTCTCTCTTCCCCTCTCCTCCCACTTTCCTCCGCTTTTCTCTCCCTTTCTTTCACCCTATTTTCTTTGCTTTGCAGCCCTGAAGAACGACACCCAACTGCGCGCACCTCCGTCTGAATCCCACCCTTGTCCATTTTCTCACAATTCATTAACAAACTCCTCTTCTCTCTCTTCCCCTCTCCTCCCTCTTTCCTCCGCTTTTCTCTCCCTTTCTTTCCCCCTATTTTTGGCTATTTTCTTTGCGTTGCAGCCCTGAAGAACGACCCCCAACAAAGGCCGTACATTTAACCACTAGACCAAGGCTATTTATTGGTTTCTTCTAGCATTATTAACACTAAATAGGCATTACGTAACAAACTCATCATGCGCTAAATAACAAGTCAATATATGGTTGTTTTGAGGCGGAATATTGGTTTCATATTGATAACATATAGTATTACACCAGGCAATGCTAATTTACACGTCCGACAATATGGTCTATATATTTATGGATTCATCTTGATTTGCGTTCAAATATATGTTAAGTTATTTTGCCTAATAATAAATTGTAGTTTGTATACCATTTTCTCAAGCAGCGTTATAGCTCAGTGATAGAGCACCTGACTTGAAATCAGAAGGTCGTGTGTTCAAGTCCCGAAAGAGGCAATGTCTATACAATAAATGATGTCCTACGTTATATTTGCTGGCTTAAATACCCGATTTCGACATGAGCTGGTGAACATGAAGTTACAAATAAAGACACGCCTACAAAGAAGAAATCAATTTATATAGCGGGCACTGTAGCTTTAAAGAATGCATTCTACCATCAATGCACTTTTTTTCAGGGGAGGTAACTGTAATTTTTCAAGGGAAACAACTCTTCTTTTTTTCAGGGGAAGTAACTCGATTTTTCAAGGGAAATAACTTTCTTTTTTTCAGGGGAGGTAACTCTATTTTTTCAAGGGAAACAACTGGTTTTTTTCAGGGGAGGTAACGGTAATTTTTCAAGGGAAACAACTCTTTTTTTTCAGGGGAAGTAACTCGATTTTTCAAGGGAAGTAACTCTGTTTTTTTCAGGGGAGGTAACTCTATTTTTTCAAGGGAAATAACTAATTTTTTTCAGGGGAAGTAACTCTTTTTTCAGGGGAGGTAACTCTTTTTTTTCAGGGTAGGTAACTGTAATTTTTCAAGGGAGGTAACTGTTATTTTTCAAGGGAAACAACTCTTTTTTTTCAGGGGAAGTAACTCGATTTTTCAAGGGAAGTAACTCTGTTATTTTCAGGAGAGGTAACTCTTTTTTTTCAGGGGAGGTAACTGTAATTTTTCAAGGGAAACAACTATTTTTTTCAGGGGAGGTAACTGTAATTTTTTAAGGGAAACAACTCTTTGTTTTCAGGGGAAGTAACTCGATTTTTCAAAGGAAGTAACTCTTTTTTTTTCAGGGAAGGTAACTCTATTTTTTCAAGGGAAATAACTCTTTTTTCAGGGGGAGTCACTCTTTTTTTCAAGGGAGGTAACTCTCTTTTTTCAGGGGAGGTAACTGTAATTTTTCAAGGGAAACGACTCTTTTTTTCAAGGGAAGTAACTCTGTTTTTTTCAGGGAAGGTAACTCTTTTTTCAGGGGAAGTAACTCTTCTTTTCAGGGGAGGTAACTCTTTTTTTCCGGGGAGGTAACTGTAATTTTTCAGGGGAGGTAACTGTAATTTTTCAAGGGAAACAACTATTTTTTTCAGGGGAAGTAACTCTTTTTTTTCAGGGGAGGTAACTGTAATTTTTCAAAGGGGGTAACTGTAATTTTTCAAGGGAAACAACTCTTTTTTTCAGGGGAAGTAACTCGATTTTTCAAGGTAAGTAACTCGATTTGTTCAAGGGAAATAACTCTTTTTTTTCAAGGGAAATAACTCTTTTTTTTCAGGGGAGGCAACTCTTTTTTTTTTCAGGGGAGGTAACTGTTTTTTCAGGGGAGGTAACTCTATTTTTTCAAGGGATCATAAATCTTTTTTTTCAGGGGAAGTAACTCGATTTTTAAAGGTAAGTAACTCGATTTGTTCAAGGGAAATAACTCTTTTTTTTTCAAGGGAAATAACTCTTTTTTTTCAGGGGAAGTAACTCGATTTTTCAAGGGAAGTAACTGTTTTTTTCAGAGGAGGTAACTCTATTTTTTCAAGGGAAATAACTCTTTTTTTCAGGGGAGGTAACTGTAATTTTTCAAGGGAAACAACTCTTTTTTTTCTGGGGAAGTAACTCTTGTTTTTTTCAAGGGAAATAACTCTTTTTTTCAGTGGAGGTAACTCTATTTTTTCAAGGGAAATAACTCTTTTTTTTCAGGGGAAGTAACTTGATTTTTCAAGGGAAGTAACTCTGTTTTTTTTCAGGGGAGGTAACTCGATTTTTTTCAAGGGAAATAACTCTTTTTTCAGGGGAGGTAACTCGATTTTTCAAGGGAAGTAACTCTGTTTTTTTCAAGGGAAACAACTCTTTTTTCAGGGGAGGTAACTCGATTTTTCAAGGGAAGTAACTCTGTTATTTTCAGGAGAGGTAACTCGATTTTTTTCAAGGGAAACAACTCTTTTTTCAGGGGAGGTCACTCAGTTTTTTTCAGGGGAGGTAACTCTATTTTTTCAAGGGAAACAACTCTTTTTTTCAGGGGAGGCAACTCTTCTTTTTTTCAGGGGAGGTACTGTTTTTTCAGGGGAGGTCACTCAGTTTTTTTCAGGGGAGGTAACTCTATTTTTTCAAGGGAAACAACTCTTTTTTTCAGGGGAGGCAACTCTTCTTTTTTTCAGGGGAGGTACTGTTTTTTCAGGGGAGGTAACTCTATTTTTTCAAGGGAAATAACTCGATTTTTCAGGGAATAACTCGATTTTTTCAAGGGAAATAACTCTTTTTTTCAGGGGAAGTAACTCTTTTTTTCAGGGGAAGTAACTCGATTTTTCAAGGGAAGTAACTCTGTTTTTTTCAGGGGAGGTAACTCTATTTTTTCAAGGGAAACAACTCTCTTTTCAGGGGAGGTAACTCAGTTTTTTTCAGGGGAGGTAACTCTATTTTTTCAAGGGAAACAACTCTTTTTTTTCAGGGGAGACAACTCTTTCATCCAATCGGAACTCTTCGCCAATTTCCGTACTCGGTAATAGTGGCTCGGAGAGTAATGGGTGCCGCTCAATGGTAATTGGAAGCAAAATGATGAATTTGGTTCGGTTTTCGATTGTAGCTCTCCGCAAAATAGTGCTCTTTTATATAATGTTGTATTGATAAAAATATGGCAGATTTGTGAGTGATTTTTATCAATTTCTTGATATTTTATTGCTATGAACGATAAATTATACTTTTTAACAAAATAAATCCCCAAATATGTGTAGCTGAAATGAAGACGTTTCGGCCCCAAACAGTTCGTTCGGTCCCAAACAGTTCGTTCCATAAAATGACTGATAGTTTGGAAGCATTTGTTGAGTTTTCCAAATATATACTTTAATATTACGGTTGAATTGAAGGGAAAGGAGGGAAGGGAGACATTGTAATTATGATTATATCCTATTATGGGAGTGATTGTTTACCGTTTTGTCAGCTGCATGCATATATGAACTTGATATTGTATCAGTAAATCAATTAATAAAACTCTAAACAAAGAAAGGTATGACTCATGAAGTCCATACTGACGTCCATGGTACTTGATGTATTGTTAAATTACGCTTATATGGTCTGCAAGTATATATTTTTTCTCCAATCCACAGACATTAGGGTACACCTTTGACATGAGGGTTAGTTTATTGCAAGATAAAGATTTTATACATATATCATCTAGTGAAAACATTCCAGATATCATATATTTAATATAAACAATATGAAAATAGTTTATTTAACACTATTACTATGTGATCAATGATTACATCAAATGTATTTATTTTATAAGGGCTTCTAGAAGCATCAAACATTTTTAAAATGTTTAAATTTCAATCGGAGGCTCTAGTGTGTTTTACAAAAGATGGTTTACAGGAGGAATAACTTTTATTAATGACATTTTAGACAAAAATGGAAATCTTTATTCATACATAGAATTGAATGAACACTATAATATACAGTCCAATTTTCTTGAATATGAAGGTATTATAACTGCTGTCAGGAATTATTTGGCAAACCTGAATATTGTGCATCTAGCCTAAAACAGCCAAACTCTATTCGTCCACTAATCCTATCCTTAATTCTACAAAATGAGAAAGGCTGTCGAAACATATATGACATCATGATTAGAAATAATATCCCAAAACATTAAGTAAATGGAAAAATGAAGTAGTTAGTGTTCCAAACTTTGAATTTGAAAGATTATATGCCTTACCTTATAAAATAACAAAAGATCCTAAGTTACCTTGGTTCAATTTAGAATCAACCAAAGGATACTTGGAACAAATTACCTTTTATCTAAAATGAATATTATTAATAACGATATGTGCAGTTTTTGCAAAAATACACCTGAAACTATCCAACATCTGTTTTGGAACTGTGGAACAGTAAAAGAATTCTGGTCAAAACTTCAAACTTATCTTACAGAAAAATGCAATACAGCGGATATTTTTATTTGGAAATAGTAAATTTAATACTGTTTTGAGCAAAATCATCATGGAAGCAAAACTTTACATTTATCGAAACAAGATGCAACGTCAAATTCCACAGCTTAACCTTTTTAAAACGTATATAATATCTTTGTACAAAGTTGAGAAACTAATCGCACATAAACACTTAAAAATGAATAAGTTTGAAACCATGTGGAGTCAATACCTTGCTATCTGTGGAACTGGAGTATAGAGATCATTTACTTAGTTGATTTTTCCAGTATTAAACTGTAGCAAATAAACTTAATGTTTTTATTCTGTGACATGAAAAGCTTAGCTTACTAATTAGAAATAACATACCCTTGCTTATATCTTGATCTTCCTTAATCAACCTTCGTTGTTGTTTTTAGAAAAAATAATAATTTTGGAAATTGTGTATATTAATCCTTTAAAACTATCCTAAAACATTGTCCTTTGATAATGGATTTATATACAGATTTATTACACAGTATGGGTTATTGTTTTTTTCTCTTTCCAAAAACAAAATATGAGAAAAAATCAGTGTAGCATGAAACAATGTTTCTTTTTGATACTATAACATTAAAATTATCTCTGTAAAGCAAGTCTGTATGTATTGACAATGTGGGTTTTACACTGGGTTTTGAAACAAAAAATATTCTTTAGGGCTGTCATGGCGCAGTCGGTAGCGCAGCGGATTTGTAACCGGAGGCCCAGGGTTGACCAAGACACTTTCCCTTAGCCTCGTCCGTCGGATGGGGACGTAAACCGGGCAGTACAGTGTATCGGTCTATCCTCCGAGCACGTTAAAGAACCATAGGAATCTATTTGATAATAAGAGCAGGGCACTGTTCCCAGATTCCTATGTATCCTTCCCCTCTCTCTGGGGCAGCTCTAAATAACCTATACTGTGTTGATGAACCGTTAAACAACATTCGTTTCAATTCAATTCATACATTTATTATTGTTTTTTTCCCCATAACCTAGCACTAGTCCTTCATAATAAGACTTTGCATTTTGTTTACCGTAACGGGCGTATTTCACATTTTTTGTCTCTTTTTTTCTTTTGATTTTTTTACTTTTTTTTATTTTGCCTAAATGCGAACAGTAGTCAATATAAAAAATTAAAGATCACAATAATGAAGATTGAACGTGAAAAAAGCCACTGTATGATATCTAAAAATGGATATTTTACATAATTGTTATAAACTTCCATTCTTGGCATTGATCTCAGCTCTTTGAAGCGCCCAGTGAAACGACAGAGCTATTACTTTCAACATTTCAATTAAAGACAAACCCGGTTAAAATGAGATACCGGTAATAAATATAATAAGTCGTGAAAGAAAAAAATGTAGTTAGAAGTGTTTATGGATGTGTAAACGTCTTGAAAACTGGTCGACATCACATGTTAGGTTTCATCCTGCGCTAAAACGACCTCTCGTTAGTCTCTGTTTGGCTACCAAGATTTAAAGGGCAAAGGTCATAGCAAAAAGAGAAGAATAGGTATGGACAAAAGAGGGCCTCTGGGAAGATTTTTGTAAATATATGGCAAACATATTTAAAAAAGACCTATTATTGTAGCAAAATAACATTGTTTCTCATTTTAAGACCAAAGGGTAACATAATAGGGCCTTAAAGATGATGAATTGAAAAGAGGGCCTCAGGGAAGATAATTTTACTAACTGGGCCACTGTCTTCTAAGAGCATTCAATGCATTACAATATTAGGTAAAATATTTTATAAGAGGCTCATTATTGCAAAACCAAAAGAGGGAAACGGCTTTCAAAGACGAAAAGAGGGCCTCATGAAAGATTTTATTGCTAAATGGGCCATTGTCTTGTAATAGCTTCTTCCCCTCGTGGTCGTTTCCAGACATGCTGTAACTTATGATATTCGATTGTTTAAATTGAATTTGATTACATTGAATTAAATTCAAAATTTAGAAATACCAGCTCTTTTTCCAAACAAATTTTTACTTCCACCAGGATTTGAACCTGGGTCTTCTAGCGGATTTGTAACCGGAGGCCCCGGGTTCAATCCTCCATGGTGCCACTGAGTTCCGTCGGTGTGTTCTTGGGCAAGACACTTTACCTTAGCCTCGTCCGTCGGATGGGGACGTAAACAGGGCGGTCCCGTGTATCGGTCTATCCTCCGAGCACGTTAAAGAACCATAGGAATCTATTCGATAATAAGAGTAGGGCAGGTTCCCGGATTCCTATGTATCCTTCCCCTCTCTCTGGGGCGGCTCTAAATAACCTATACTGTGTTGATGAGCCGTTAAACAACATTCAATTCAATTCTACCCTAAAAGGGTAGACGTGTTTACCGATTACACCATAGAAGTGGTACATGTTTGTACTAAGAGCAAATGAACTAAAAAATTAAACTGAAGTTTCTAATTTCACAGCAAAGTAGTTAAAGGGAATGTAGCGACACAGCCAAACCCTCTGTATTATTGAGAGTTCTGAAATACTTGAATAGGGGTGAAAGAATTATCAAAATCGGATGATAAACAAAGAAGATATGATCATTTGAAGTTTCTGTTGAGTTTCATTTTGAGAGCTATGACATCACGGTTCTAAATGACCATATATGGAATATTTATAAATATGAAAATTTACTGATTTATCTAGGGAAAAAAATGACAACTGTATGAAAAATATGTAATACTTAATGGCAGTAATGCTTTATATGACCAGTAAAAAAAATCATTCATTTGCAGTGATTTTCTTCGTTTTAAATGATATTCATCAATATTCCATATATGGTAATATGGAACTATGATGTCATAGTTCTAAAAAATGGCGGCTCCCATATTCGTTTTAGAACAACCTTTAAATGGTCATATCTTTTTTGTTTATCATCCGATTTTGATAATTCTTTCACCTTTTTCCAAGTTTTTCAGAACTCTCAATAACAGAGCTTGTTTGGCTGTGTCGCTACATTCCCTTTAAACTATATTTAGCCCTGGCAACAGGGATTCACTTTGAATTCCAAACAATTTGACGAGGGATCAACAAAGTCGGTGTCACATATTGCAAATACAAGTTAAGGCAAAACTTACTGATGATAACACCATTTTAAATAACCGATAATTTATGTAACCTTTCTTAATTTTTGTTGGGCCCATTAACTGCTAGGTATGGTTATATAAAATGTGTAACCTGTTGCTATAAATACTAAAATAATTTCCTCTGCTTTAACAGGGGGTCCCAAAGGGGGGTGTGTTCAGGTGATCAAGTTAAATAAAAACAAGGATCTCGTCTTCACGTGAAAATAGCAGAACTTTCACATTTCACGTTAAAAGAACAGATATGATTCTCGCGCGCTATTAGATCTGCGCGCACCTAGCGGTATTATGTTGTTCTACCGAGACCATCAGACAAATAGTAATAGATTTGGAATCCAGTCAAGGGAGACCACTTTTGTCAACAAACTGTATTAGACTAGTTCCAGGCCGACCAGTGCTACTTGTAATGTAGTGAGCTATGTCAGTGAAACTGTCGGCATACCACCAGTCTATACTGCCTATACTGTATCTGATACACGACTCGGCTGATTGTAGTGTCCCCGGGGAGTCCCCGTGCCAGATGTTCGCGCAAATACGAAAAGTTCAGCTCTCGGGGGAGGCTCGGGGGGACACTAAAAAGACTGAAAAGAACAAAAAAATCACGTTTCACATCACCATATCACGCGATCAAGTTTTACCAAGACCAAAATCACGGATCACGCTGATATAATTTTCACGCAAAAATATTGTTTGTTTCACGTGTCACGTTTTTAAAAACACCACGATCACGTTTTCACGCAAATACCCCTTTGGGACCCCCTTAACAAGGGCTTGCAACCTTCTACTAGATACGTATCATACGATGTATCTGTAGGCAGCATTAAACAAAATTAGTGACTGTCCCGTTCATTTGTTTTGTACAATTTAAACAGAATTAATTTGGTGCATATAGTATATATAAACCATCACAGTCTCTTTCAGCGTAAATCCACGTATATAAATGACGTCACCGTCTCTTTCAGCGTAAATCCACGTATATAAATATTGTCACGGTCTCTTTCAGCGTAAATCCACGTATATAAATGACGTCATCGTCTCTTTCAGCGTAAATCCACGTATAGAAATGACGTCACCGTTTCTTTCAGCGTAAATCAACATATAAATGATGTCACCGTCTCTTCCAGTGTAAATCCACATATAGTAACTTCACTGTTAATTTCAGGTTGAATTTGCATATAATAACTTCACTGTTTAATATTTCAAGGGAAATTCGCCGCATATATATATATTAACTTCAGTGTTAATTTCAGGGTAAAAATTTCATATATAGTAACTTCAGTGTTAATTTCAGGTGAATTCAGGGACTTCTCTGTTAATTTCAGGATAAATTAATATATAGTAACTTCACTTATCAATTTAAAAAAAAAAAAGTCAACAGAAAGCATAAAAATAAAAATATAAGAACGCTTTTAAATGCATGGGTTGACATTAGTTACTGTTAACAGTATCAAAGATAGAATTATGAAATGAATGTTTTACTGCATTTTTTCTCAATTTAAAAAAAAACATGCTTGCCACGATATGGGGTATGTTCCTAAAATATATTAAAAAATCCACATATATAAATAACGTTGCTGATCCTTCAGTGTAAATCCACATAACAACGTCACTGTCGCTTTCAGCGTAAATCCGCATGTTTAGAATCTTCACTGTCAATTTCCGGATAAATCCATACGTATAAATAATTTCACTTGTCTCTTTTTGTGTAAATCCCACTAAATAAACAATTTCAACATCCATTTTAGTATCAAGTCTCTTTCAGCGTAATTCCGTCTGTACAAATGATTTCACCGTCACTGACTTTCAGTGTTAATCCACACATATTATTAATAACTTCACTGTCACTTTCTAGGTTAATCCACATGTATAAATAACTTCTACTTTTTATTTTCAGTTTTAAATCTATGTATTTAAATATATGAATATAGCGTTAAGACCTGTTTAAGGATTTTCACAGACATATTCTAACTATCTGGGTTCTATTAATTAGGGGTGGGGGTGTTCCTGGTGGTGTTCCTTGTTGTTCCAGGCAGTGTTCCCTTTATTGCGCATTTCTTTTTCCCATATCCCCATGCCACTAAAGCAAGTCTCCACTCCTCAAATGACGAAACTACCAGGGGTGTCATTAAGAGGCGGGGATTTCTCCCTGCTACTTTGACTGTTCTACCTCAGGCTACTATGAATACTTTTACTAGTATTTTATACAAGTATCAATAAAAATACCCGGCAATTCTGCTCTATGAATACTCCCTGATAAAACAAATAAATATGTACCGCATTTTCGGAACTTGCCAGCAGTCGCAATTTTGTTTATCTTATAACTGAAGAGGTCGCTACTGCAGAGTTGACGTTTCTTGAAAATAGTTCAAAATGGCGTCGAGTAATCTCCGAGTCGGATTCCCGAGTTCCCGAGTGACGGAATCCGACGAGGCAGTTCCGATTGCTCTTTTATCAGGGGAGGTAACTCAGTTTTTTTCAGGGGAGGTAACTCTATTTTTTTCAAGGGAAATAACTCTCTTTTTTCAGGGGAAGTAACTCGATTTTTAAAGGGAAGTAACTCCGTTTTTTCAGGGGAGGTAACTCGATTTTTTCCAGGGAAATAACCTTTTTTTTCAGGGGAGGTAACTCTATTTTTTCAAGGGATATAACTCTCTTTTTTTTCAGGGGAGGCAACTCTAATTTTCAAGGGAAACAACTCTTTTTTCAGGGGAGGTAACTGTTTTTTCAGGGGAGGTAACTCTATTTTTTCAAGGGAAATAACTCCTTTTTTCAGGGGAAGTAACTCGATTTTTCAAGGGAAGTAACTCGATTTTTTTTAAGGGAAATAACTCTTTTTTACAGGGGAAGTAACTCGGTTTTTCAAGGGAAATAACTCTTTTTTTCAGGGGAGGTAACTGTAATTTTTCAAGGGAAACAACTCTTTTTTTTCAGGGGAGGCAACTCTCTTTTTTTTTTCAAGGGAAATAACTCTTTTTTTTTCAGGGAATTAACTCGATTTTTCAAGGGAAATAACTCTTTTTTTTCAGGGGAGGTAACTGTAATTTTTCAAGGGAAACAACTTTTTTTTTCAGGGGAGGTAACTCTGTGTTTTTTTCAGGGGAGGTAACTCTTTTTTTCAGGGGAGGTAACTCGATTTTTCAAGGGAAGTAACTCTGTTTTTTTCAGGGGAGGTAACTCGATTTTTTCAAGGGAAATAACTATTTTATTCAGGGGAGGTAACTGTAATTTTTCAAGGGAAACAACTCTTTTTTTTCAGGGGAGGCAACTCTTCTTTTTCCAGGGGAGGTAACTCTTTTTCAAGGGAAACAACTCTTTTTTCAGTGGAGGTAACTGTTTTGTCAGGGGAGGTAACTCTATTTTTTCAAGGGAAATAACTCTTTTTTTTCAGGGGAAGTAACTCTATTTTTCAAGGGGAGTAACTCGATTTTTTCAAGGGAAATAACTCTTTTTTTTCAAGGGAAGTAACTCTGTTTTTTTCAGGGGAGGTAACTCTATTTTTTCAAGGGAAATCTCTTTTTTTCTGGGGAGGTAACTGTAATTTTTCAAGGGAAACAACTCTTTTTTTTTCAGGGAAGTAACTCGATTTTTCAAGGGAAGTAAGGCGACACGAAATGAAGTTATATAAATCTACAATAACATGTTACCGAGCAGAAACAATGAGGGCAGAACAAATGTTGACAGATCAATATGGTGTCGTTCAGTTTTCATTGGCCAACAGTTACATGCTGGTAATCTCGGGCCAATCGGAACTGATCAAGCAAGCTCTCGAAAGGCCACGTTTGGTCTTGATGCGCTTTAAATATATCATGTCCAGGTTTTCAATGGGACGGGAAAAATCAAGACGGTACAAACACAGTACAATACAGACAAACGTTTGATTCGCCGCAAAATGGGAAAACTCTAACCTGTTGTGCAAGGCGTAGTATAACCTTACATGTGTTGAAAATGACGTAAAACACCATACAAACAAACAAACAAAAATAAAGAAAATGCCATTCTATAAAACAAGAGGTCAATGACCTTGAAGCTCTACTGATTGATTTTGATAGCCAGATTAGCGATGGGAAGTATGTTGTAGGATGAGCGTAGTGTTATACTTCGGGGAAATCTTGCAGAAACATTTTTATTTAATTTTTGATTTACAACCCGCTGACTTCATTGTTTCTGAAAAGCAAATACAAATGAAATCAACATCTCCAACTTTTCTTTTTATCTTTCCCGCCTGTGTGTCAGTTTGCTTGCACTATCAAATAAAAGTACAGTTTTCACTCCCAGATCAAACAGGTCGTTAATAGTATTATGTCACTTTAACATAATTTTCAATAAGAATCAACATCATGTCATACTGATAATTTTAGAAAATGTCCCATATCAATTTCACTTATAGTTTTCAAGAAGTAGTCGCTAAAAACTTGTATTTTGAAAATCTATTTTTAGCCATGGCGACCATCTTGAATTTCCGGCCGACCTGAAATTTTGGCCCTTTAATGGTTTTAATACACAAACTTTGTCTGATATACTTCTCCTGATCCCCTCGCCAGATTTCAATGAAACTTTGCAGGGATGATCAGCACCAAGCCTAGTTGTGCATGTCATTGTCACATTCCGGGTTACAGATATTTGCCAGAGTTATGGCCCTTTAAAGGATTTTGATACATTTCAAGGGGAGTAACTCGATTTTTTCAAGGGAAATAACTCTTTTTTTTCAAGGGAAGTAACTCTGTTTTTTTCAGGGGAGGTAACTCTATTTTTTCAAGGGAAATCTCTTTTTTTCTGGGGAGGTAACTGTAATTTTTCAAGGGAAACAACTCTTTTTTTTTCAGGGGAAGTAACTCGATTTTTCAAGGGAAGTAAGGCGACACGAAATGAAGTTATATAATTCTACAATAACACGTTGCCGAGCAGAAACAATGAGGGCAGAACAAATGTTGACAGATCAATATGGTGTCGTTCAGTTTTCATTGGCCAACAGTTACATGCTGGTAATCTCGGGCCAATCGGAACTGATCAAGCAAGCTCTCGAAAGGCCACGTTTGGTCTTGATGCGCTTTAAATATATCATGTCCAGGTTTTCAATGGGACGGGAAAAATCAAGACGGTACAACACAGTACAATACAGACAAACTTTTGATTCGCCGCAAAATGGGGAAACTCTAACCTGTTGTGCAAGGCGTAGTATAACCTTACATGTGTTGAAAATGACGTAAAACACCATACAAACAAACAAACAAACAAAAATAAAGAAAATGCCATTCTATAAAACAAGAGGTCAATGACCTTGAAGCTCTACTGATTGATTTTGATAGCCAGATTAGCGATGGGAAGTATGTTGTAGGATGAGCGTAGTGTTATACTTCGGGAAAATCTTGCAGAAACATTTTTATTTAATTTTTGATTTACAACCCGCTGACTTCATTGTTTCTGAAAAGCAAATACAAATGAAATCAACATCTCCAACTTTTCTTTTTATCTTTCCCGCCTGTGTGTCAGTTTGCTTGCACTATCAAATAAAAGTACAGTTTTCACTCCCAGATCAAACAGGTCGTTAATAGTATTATGTCACTTTAGCATAATTTTCAATAAGAATCAACATCATGTCATACTGATAATTTTAGAAAATGTCCCATATCAATTTCACTTATAGTTTTCAAGAAGTAGTCGCTAAAAACTTGTATTTTGAAAATCTATTTTTAGCCATGGCGACCATCTTGAATTTCCGGCCCACCTGAAATTTTGCTAGGATCAATTAGACATCAAGAGCAACATTCGTGTGAAGTTTCATGAAAATCCGTGAGGTAGTTTCAGAGGAGTAGTCGCTACAAGTTTTCATTATATAACTCTATGTAAACAAAGATGGCCGCTGCCAGCCATATTTACCGTCGAATCAAAATAATTTTCGACAAGGATCAACATCATGTCATACTGATCATTTTAGGAAAAGACGCATATCAATATCACTTATATAGTTTGCAAGAAGTAGTCGCTACAAACTTTTTTTTGAAAATCTATTTTTAGCCGTGGTGGCCATCTTGAATTTCTGGCTGACCTGAAATTTTGCTAGGATCAATTAGACATCAAGAGCAACATTCCTGTGAAGTTTCATGGAAATCCGTCAAGTAGTTTCAGAGGAGTAGTCATTACAAGTTTTCTTTATATAACTCTATGTAAACAATGATGGCCACTGGCGGCCATGATTAACGTCGCATCAAAATAATTTTCGACAAGGATCAACATCATGTCATACTTATCATTTTAGAAAAAGTCCCATATCAATATCACTTATAGTTTTCAAGAAGTACTCGCTACAAACTTGTTTTTTGAAAATCTATTTTTAGCTGTGGTGGCCATCTTTTCTGACCAACTGAAATGTTGCTAGGATCATTTAGACATCAAGAGCAACATTCCTGTGAAGTTTCATGGAAATCCATCGAGTAGTTACAGAGGAGTAGTCGCTACAAGTTTTTACTAAATAACTCTATGTAAACAAAGATGGCCGCTGGCAGCCATGTTTAACGTTGAATCAAATTGAGTTTGACAAGGACCAACATCATGTCATGCTGATATTTTAGAAAAAGTCCATATCAATATCTCTTAAGAATTTCAAGAAGTAGTCGCTACAAACTTGTTTTTTAAAAATATATTTTTAGATTTGGTGGCCATCTTGGATATCACATCAACATGAATTTTTGCTAAGATCAACTAGACTTCATGGGCAACATTTCTGTAAAGTTTCATGAAAATCCATTCAGTAGTTTCAGAGAAGTAGTCGCTACAAAAAAAATTTTACGGACAGACGGACGGACGGACGGACAGACGGACGACGGACACCGCACCACGGCATGAAAATCATCAGCTCCAAATAGTAGGTGAAGGTCATAGATGAAATCGATGAGACTAAAAAGATGCACTATGCAAGACAGAACTATGTAAAAATAGAAAGTTTTGTCTTCCAAAGATTGATATAAAGTAGGATTAAAGCATCTAGTGGATAATTATAGTTCATGAGAAAGTGATTTAAATGTATTAAATGTAACAATTCAAGTTATATGGCCTTTGCTTGGATGGTGAAGGTCACATCCATATTTGCTTTTTGTCATGTTGCAATGTACAACCCAAGATACAACTGTAAGCAAAGTTTGAAAGGTCTAGTGCATAACAGTTTGTGAAAAAGTGACGTAAACGCAAAAGTTGAATGTAAAACTTATTATCTGCCCCTTGCTTGGAAGGTCAAGGTCACTTCCACATTTGCTTTGTCATGTTGCGATATACCACCCAAGATACAACTATAAGCAAAGTTTGAAAGGTCTATTGCATACAATTTGTGAGAAAATGACCTAAACGCAAAACTTGAATGTTGACGCATTTGCCGCCGCCTGAAAAGTAAGACCTGTCTTTTTTTTCTTAGAAACAAAAACAGATCGATTGACCAGCTGGTTTTATGTTGAAGTGGAAAGTTCCAAGGCTGTTCATTGTAACAAGATGATATATTCCTGACAGAGAGTGTTTCATCATTTTGCCAGCAAGGAAGCATGTTTTCTTTGTATCTATAGACATCAGGGTGGTATGAAAGAAACAGAAAATGTAGTTATGTTGTTCAACTTTTTATTGTCAGTACTTGGAGCATGTAAATTACAAGCAGAGATCAATATAACTAGTGGATAAACATATACTGTTAACTGCAGATTATCTTGTAACCTCTTCTTTTGTTGTAAATATTGGTACCTCTTTCTAACGATTTTCTTTGTTTTTCTTAATATGTACAAGAAAATGTTTACAAACTGTATAAACAGAGTAAGACAGATTTGAAAGAGCAGCTGGGCTATATAAATCGGTCTACAAAAAAACGAAAGGTTAAAAGTTATTGCCAAGTTAATTAACAATTAAAGAAGATAAAAAAATATATCAATATCAATAAAAATATATGAACTGTAAACAAAGAAGTATGGTCAGTATCCGGTATATATCCGGTATATTGCAGTTTTGGGCAGATTAGAATATCAATGGCAAACAATGTAAATGGGAAATACCAGTGAACTATATTGTATTTACATCAAAACAAAAGGCTACAAGATATTGTTGAGTACTAGGCCCCAAGGTGAAAAGACTCTTCTGAGTTAAGTTTGTAACACAAACTGCAATGTTGAGCAATCAAGATCTGCAATATTGATTGGTTAAAATTTGAGACTCCACTCTAAACTCAAGGTACAGATCTGTATGACCTTTGGGCCTATGGAATGTTAGGTATTGTGGTGATAAAACATTGTAGCACTTGGGGAGATTGTAATAGAATATCATATAGCAAACAATTTAAATGGGAGACGGCAACTACATATATACATGATTTACAATGAAAGGAATTGAAATGAATTAGGGTTTTAAGGCGCACCAACACATGAAAAGGTTATATGGCGCCTAACAGGCATGAACATGCCACAATGAAAGGAAAAGGCTACACTACATTGCGGGGTTAATCAATAGAAGCAGGCTCCAAGGTGAAAAGGACCATATAAATGTGTCAACGGAACGAAAGGTTAAAATTATAGTAAAGTTTATCAACAAATGATTGACCCCTCTGCCTCTAGCGGGATTTGCAGTGGTTGTATTCTACTCTGGGGGGATTATCAACAAAAGAAGCACTAAAAAAATATCAATAACAGTATATGAACTGTAAACAAATAAAGAAGTATGGCCATTATTTGTTATACTGCAGTTCTTGGGCAAACAATGTAAATGAGAGTGAAGTATATTGTAAATGACAACAAAACAAAAGGCTGCAAGATATTGTTGAGTTACCAGGCCGCAAGATGAAAAGACTCTTCTGAGTTAAGTTTGTAACCAAACTCCAATTTTAAGTTATGAAGATCTACAATATTGACTGGTTAAAATTTGAGACTCAACTCTAAACTCAAGGTACAGATCTGTGTGACCTTTGGGCCTATGGAATGTTAGGTATTGTGGTTATAAAACATTGTAGCACTTGGGTAGATTGTACTAGAATATCATATAGCAAACAATTTAAATGAGAGACAATTACTACATATATACATGTATTTACAACAAAAGAAAAAGGCTACAATACATCGATGGGTTAAAGAATAGAAGCAGACTCCAAGGTGAAAAGGACCATATAAATGTGTCAACGGAACGAAAGGTTTAAATTATAGCAAAGTTTATCAACAAATGATTGACACCTCTGCCTCTAGCGGGATTTGCAACAAAAGAAGCACAAAAAAAATATCAATAAAAGTATATGAACTGTAAACAAATGAAGAAGTATGGCCACTATCTGCTATACTGCAGATGTTGGGCAAACAATGTAAATGAGAGTGAAGTTGTCACAAAATGTCACGTGTAGAGCGTACTGGTCGTATATAGCTCTTGTAAGTTATCGGTTACACCCAAATCTATTGTTCGAGTTGAAACAATTTCACAATATTCATGATCTATTCATGTAACACGTAAAAGCGTGCACATTTTAAGTGGCCGCCAGAGAGGCCGTGTCATAAGTTAAGTTTTGTGCTAATGCATGTAAACGTATAGGTATATTTTCCTTAAACGGCAAAATTGTATAAGAGGCCTCTCGTGTAGATTCAATACTGTAGATTTAGCCACGTTTGTCACGGACTGAACGGGGGAAATAATGATTTGGGCGTAATGTTTGCTATAAAACCCATTGTCTTCTAGCTCTCGCGGGGATGATCAATAGTACTTTGTTGGAACAGAGATTGGACGGCAAAATTCATAGGCAACATGTGCCTAAGCCATCCAGGGATGGAAATAAGACATCCAGGATATAAGCCATCCAGGGTTGGAGTAAGCCATCCAGGATATAAGCCATCCAGGGTTGGAGTAAGCCATCTAGGTTTGGATATCCAGGAGTGGAGCTAAGCTTCCACGAATAACGTTTACGAGCGGTGGAGACGGTCCCCGTACCTGCGTCAGCATGGCCAGGTTTTACTAACGACAACCCCCGGGACACAAGGTGGGCCCGTTACCAATCCTCACTGGAGGAATATCACTCACAATCTCAGTGGAGATAAACTATCATTGCATCGCGTCATCAACCCTTACAGAAGGCATTTGATGACAATCATCCATTGAATTCGCGCATCATCATCTTCATGAGCTCTTGCGCATCACAGTTATCGCGCTAGATCAACATTGTTATAGCTTTAACAACACTTTAGTGTCTTAGACATTCAGTATTTATAAAAATACTAAGAACGTCTTAAACGTTCAGGAGAACACTCTTTTCATAGTTCATTTGTGTATTCGCTTGTTTTTTTTTAGATAATTGTATATATATTAAACGTATTTTAAAAGTTGCATTAAACTTATGTAAATGCATTCACCGTCATTGATTCTTTCCTGAGTTAGCCCAACCACTAAGGTCATCCTTTGACAGAAGTATACTGTAATAGAATATCAGTAGTAAACAATATAAATGAAAAACAGTAATTATATACATGTATTTACAATGAAAGAAAAGGTTACAATACATTGCTGGGTTAATCAATAGAACGAGGCTCAATTGAGACTGAACTGTGAAGTCAACTAAAGATCTTTATGACCTCTGAGCCTATGTACAGGGCTCGATATTAAGGACTGTCCGCTTGCCCCGGGCAGGTAAAACATTGATCTGGGCAGGTAAAGTCTGAAATGCTCAATCCCGTCGGGCAACTTCAAACTGACAGACAAGGTCTATGACAAAATTCAGTAGTCTGATAAGCAATTTTTCCATGTCGTTTTATGAGATGCTTTCATTTCCTGTGAATGCAATAGATTGTTATTTGATTGACTACTCTATGGTCTGAATAAACGAATATGATAGAATACAATAGTATTGTGTATGCAGTATTCACGGTATAAACGCTTGGTCAATCAAGATTGTTAAGGTTATTGTATGTTGACACAGGACGAAGATTTTGCTATAAGAATATGAGAACACGCTTGAATTTGATCAACAATTCAGTATTCCTTATTTCCTTTGCAATGTTTTTACGATTACACAATAGTGGTATGATATGTTGTTTGTAACAATAGCATACAAGGAGTACAGCCTATAAAAAAAACTTTGGGTGTAAATATTTGGGCAGCCAACAAACTGGCATGGGCAAGTATAACTCGGAGTTTACTTGCACTATGGGCAAGCTCTGATGTAATGTTCCAAGTTATGCTGGAAGATATTTCAAGTAGGGGAGATAATTTGAAAAGTATTGAAATTGGAGTTATGGTTTTTGCCCTGTATCAATATTTCAAGTTTCATTTCATATACTTCACCACTTTTTGAGTTATTTTTCAGACGAAAGTGTGATGGAAGGACGGACAAAGCAGGCACTATATGAAGGTTTTGGGAGCAGAACATTTTTAAAAAAAGTATTGTATCTATTCTCTGTAAGTGAAGAATACAAGTATGGCTATGTGCCATATTGGATTGCTTTGGTACAATATAATATAAAACAAGAGGCCTGGACGTTCTACTGGCTCAAGATAAAGTTTATGTATAAGGGGCCATAAGTCTTTCAAAAATCATTCAACCAGAACATGGCAATGACAGGTGCAACTAGGCTTAGTACTGATCATTCTCGCTAAGATTCGCTGAAATCTGGCAAAGAGTTCTGAAGAGACTAATCTGGATAAAGTTTGTGTATTAAAACATTTTAAAGGGTCACAACTCTGCCAAAAGTCATTCAACCGAACTATGGCGATGATATGCACAACTAGGCTTGATACTGATCATCCTTGTCAAGTTTCGTCTATATCGAGCTAGGGGTTCAGGAGAACTAGCCCGGAAAAAAATTATGGTAAATGTATCAAAATCCTTTAAAGGGCCATAACTCTGGCAAATATCTGTAAACCGGAATGTGACAATGACATGCACAACTAGGCTTGGTGCTGATCATCCCTGCAAAGTTTCATTGAAATCTGGCGAGGGGATCAGGAGAAGTATATCAGACAAAGTTTGTGTATTAAAACCATTAAAGGGCCATAATTCTGCCAAAAAAAACATTCAACCGGAATACGGCAATGATTTGCACAACTAGACATGGAATTGATCATCCCTAAAAATCTTCGTTTAAATCTGGCCAGGGGTTCAGGAGAACTAGTCAGAACAAAGTTTGTGTATTAAAACATTTAAAGGGCTATAACTCCGCCAGAATCATTCAACTGGAGCACGGTGACTATGTACAACTAGGCTTGGTACTGATTATCCCTGCAAAGTTTCAATGAAATCCGGCCAAAGGAAGGCCCTTTCATCTTAATGAGGCCAAGATATAGCATATTTCAGAAAATCAAAGGCCATAACTCCGATGTAAATGGTCCAATCTGGATGGTTTTCGAACTTGTCCAAGCTTTCATTGATATTAACACTCTGGTAAAGTTTCTTAAAGATCGGATGAAAGATGAAGGCCCTATCGTCTTAACGAGGCAAAATATAGGATTTTTAACTAAATCAAGGGCCATAACTCCACTGTTACTGGTCTCGATCTGGCTGGTTTTTTAACTCGACCGAGCTTTCATTGATATTAGCAATCTAGTAAAGCTTCATAAAGATCGCATGAAAAATGAAGGCCCTATCATCTTAACGAGGCAAAATATAGCATTTTTAACTAAATCAAGGGCCATTACTCATCTGTTACTGATCCGACTGGCTGGTTTTCGAAATTTCTGAGCTGTCATTGATATAAACAATCAGGTAAAATTTTGCAAAGATCAGATGAAAGATGAAGGCCCTATCGAATTAATGAGGCAAAATATAGCATTTTTAACTAAATCAAGGGCCATAATTACGCTGTTAATGGTCCAATCTAGATGGTTTTCGAACTTGTCTGAGCTTTCATTTATATAAACAATCTGGTAAAGCTTGGTAAAGATTGGATGAAAGATGAAGGCCCTATCGTCTTAATGAGGCAAAATATATAGCATTTTTAACTAAATCAAGGGCAATAACTCCGATGTTAATGGTCCGATCTAGCTGGTTTTCGAACTGTCCAAGCTTTCATTAATCTTAACAATCTGTGCAAGTTTGATAAAGATCAAATAATAAATGAAGGTGCTAGAGTGTTCACAAGGCTTAATATGGCATTTTTCAGCAAAACAAGGGCCATAACTCCGGTGAAATTATTTCAATCATGCCGGTTTTTGAACTTTTCCGAGCTTTCATTGATATAAAGACACTGGCAATGTTAAGTAAAGGTCCGATTCATATTGAAGGCCTTAGAGTGTTCACAAGGCAGAAAATAGCATTTTTCAGAAAAACAAGGGCCATAACTCCGGTGTTACGCTTCTGATTTAGCTGGTTTTCGAACTTGTTTGAGCTTTCATTGATATTAACAATCTATGCAAGTTTGGTAAAGATCAAATAATAAATGAATGTGCTAGAGTGTTCACAAGGCAGAAAATGGCATTTTTCAGAAAAAACAAGGGCCATAACTCTGGTGTAACTGATCCAATTTAGCTGATTTTCGAACTTGTCCAAGCTACTATTGGAATTAACGATCTGTGCAAGTTTGGTAATGATCAAATAATAAATGAAGGTGTTAGAGCGTTCACAAGGCAGAAAATAGCAATTTTCAGAAAAAACAAGGGCCATAACTCTGGTGTTACTGATCCAATTTGGCTGGTTTTCGAACTTGTCTGAGCTTTCATTGATATTAACAATCTGTGCAAGTTTGGTAAAGATCAAATAATAAATGAAGGTGCTAGAGTGTTCACAAGGCTTAATATGGCATTTTTCAGCAAAACAAGGGCCATAACTCCAGTGAAATTTATCCGATCCGGCTGGTTTTCGAACTTGTCCGAGCTTTCACTGATATAAAGATACTGGCAAAGTTTCGTAAAGATTCGATTAATAATGAAGGCCCTAGAGTGTTCACAAGGCGAAAGTTAACAGACGGACGGAAGACGGACGACGGACAACTCGCCATCCCATAAGCTCTGCTGGCCTTCGGCATGCAATATACATGAGATAGCAGCAAAGTATATATACATGCATTTAGAACAAAACCTTCCATTTGTTTTGCAGCTAAGCATTCAATGTAGACAATTGTGTGTGGAAGATGTGTAGAAATATCACATGTACACGAAAATGGAATGAGATCATGTTCATTTGTGGTGTGTAAATGAAAATAAAGATTTAAGAAAAATTAACTTACGATATAAATTGTCGTAAGTTGTTTTATAAAACAGGGCCCAGGCCCCCAGGTGACAAGACTCGAGAGTTTGAGTTTGTAACTGAAGCTGCAATTTTAAGAAAGATTATTGTTAATCTTGCAATAATGATTGCTCAGTTTTATTGTAGTATCTCATTCTTAAGTAAAGGTACAGAGTGAAAACAGTTTTTGTGTTTGTGTTAAAAGTGACCTTGACGCGACTGACCCTAAAAGCAGTTATAAGGCAGATGTTGTTATGTCTGCTTTATACGAAGTTTCGTTTAAATATATATATTGTAACGAAAGCTACTGAGCAAAAACCATTTGTGTATTTGTAATGTGAGTAACCTTGACCTGACTGACCCCAAAAGCAATCCCGAAAGTTTGCTATATGAGCAAGAATTCACTGTCCAGCACATTCCCGTTACATCCCAAATAAACCAAATTTACTCCTACATTTTGTTTATTTACTGTTATTTATATGCATGGTTAAAAAGATAATTTATGTGGGAGACAGTTTCAAGTTTTTCATTTATTTCCTTAAATTTGATTAATAATTAAAATGAAGAACAAGTCCGATTTTTGTGGACAATTGCCAGGCACTCTTTCAGGTAGGCCCTTTTCTTCCAGCAGCGAAAAACGGGTGTATTCAAAAACCATCTAACAGGAGCAAAAAACTAATCTGAGATGGTCCATTCTACATTACAAAGGTGTCTAGAACTAATTCTTTGGTCGTTTTCAATGTGGTTTTTTTAAATTATAAGCAG
Source organism: Cyrtodaria siliqua (assembly GCA_037043455.1). NCBI lineage: Eukaryota > Metazoa > Mollusca > Bivalvia > Adapedonta > Hiatellidae > Cyrtodaria > Cyrtodaria siliqua. The sequence continues at coordinate 87,070 of JAWPHD010010701.1, forward strand.
AAAAAAGTGACGTAACATTTCGTGTCAATTTTGGTTACGTCTTTCCCAGACGTAGTTACCAAGCAGTTGTGCTTAAAAGGTTTATTTCATTGAAATAATATCAAAACATCGGTATTGTAATAAACAGTAAACGTATTTGTTGTGTTATTTTCTGAAAATGTGTATCCTTATTTTTATCCCGAAATCGGCAGGCCTGTTTTTCCGTCAAAATGTTACATAACTGAACTTTCACTGAAAACGCTTTGAATTCGAATAGCGCGCGTAGTTTTGTCATTTTATTTATCAATGACGTAAGCGTCATAACACGAGGCGCTACGAGACTTCGCTACGAGACTTCAACGACCTTTGGACAAAAATGGAGGACCTCCAGAATAAACATGCGTGAGTATTTTCATCGTGTTACGTTTCGAACGGATCGATTGAGTGTTAAACAGGTTGTTTTATGAGACGAACCATTACCCCATTCCGATAGAATTGGTGTTCTAGCGGAAAAGAGTGCACTTTATGACATTTCTCACCCGTTGACATGCTCTTGAAATCATTTGTGTTTGTGTTGTAGTTGAAGAAAGTTGGACAGCGAATTTTCCTGTTGTGTCTTATTTACGTATAGAACGCCGAGAAGTGATACTTCGTTTTTTGAGATGGTTTATGCCATTGTTGTTGCTATACACAATTGATTAAATAAACACTTGGAAAATATTATCATTTGAAAAGAAAACAATGGAAACGTTTATCAGACATCTCGGATTGCTAAAAGTCGTAACGTTGACGGTAAAATAAAATGCAAATTTAGTCGTCTTCATTACATCTGGTATGATAAACAACTAAATATCTATGTGTATGCATTTTCATTTAGTTCATATTCATTCATGTGCCATAACTTTTAGAAGCATTACAGTAATTAGCATTTAAAATCATTTCTAGATTTATCGGAACAAGTAGTTTACTGTTTCATTTGTGACATAACATTGACACTAAGATGGTTACTTCAGGTGAAGACCTTTTCCGTCAGTGTTACATCTTAGAACAAAAAAGTTGCAAAGAATTAATTATAGGCATGACTTCATAAAACTCATAGGCTTAATAGGTAACACATAACACCAAGGTAATGTAATATCTACCGATTTCAGCTGATCTGTTGAAATTGTGAATTTTAAGAAAATATTATTGATGATGAATGTTGGACACCGATTCTAGAGTCAATGTTATGTCACCATCTACTATGTCCCGTCTCTGTTACATCCTAAAGTATATAACTGATGTCACTGTTACATCTGACACACAATTAATTAAATATCTAGAATTTTGATTTCTCAAACGAAGAAAGTCCATCATTTTACTATAACTGTTGATAAATACACAAAAAGAAGTATTTTCGGTGTTGAGCTTCACTTTTTTATAACATAAGTTCAGGTTGTAACAGTGTATGCCAAAATTAGTGTCTTTGTTACATGATGTTTTAATGAATATGTCTCTGTTACATATGTGCATAAGTTTAGAGTATACATCAGTATAATTCAAGGCAGTACACTTAAAAAGCTGTCCAGAGTATTTATGCAGTATCTGAATATATTGTGTTTAATAAATTTTGTATAATATCTTATAAAATTTGTGAATATTTAAAAAAAACTTGCCGAGTTGTAACATTGACACCAATTTTTGTGTCCATGTTACGCATGTTAACGTAACATTTGTGTCAAAGTTACATCTCGATCACATTCACGCCTTCATGTTGTTTTATTCATAAATACCAGTGGTTTCAGAAGGAATTACAATCGGAAATTGCATAAGACAACTTATTACTTTGGAAATCAACATCTTGACAAAAAACAAAAATAAAAAGTGTAAGACATAACATGGACTTCAAAATTGATGTCAATGTTACATCAGCGTTAAGTTAGCGGTGTCCAGGTTACATCCTTACTAAAACATGGATTTTACAGTATAATTCAAGGCAGTACACTTAAAAAGCTGTCCAGAGTATTTATGCAGTATCTGAATATATTGTGTTTAATAAATTTTATATAAGATCTTATAAAATGTGTGAATATTTAAAAAAAACTTGCCGAGTTGTAACATTGACACCAATTTGTGTGTCCATGTTACGCATGTGAACGTAACATTTGTGTCAAAGTTACATCTCGATCACATTCACGCCTTCATGTTGTTTTGTTCATAAATACCAGTGGCTTCAGAAGGACTTTCAATCGGAAATTGCATAAGACAACTTATTACATTTGAAAACAACATCTTGTCAAAAAACTAAAATAAAAAGTGTAAGACATAACGTGGACTTCAAAATTGATGTCAATGTTACATCAGCGTTAAGTTAGCGGTATCCATGTTACATCCTTATTAAACATGGATTTTACAGGTTTAAGTGTCAACTGAAGTTATCTAGTAATGCTGTGTTTTCTTTACATATTACATAGTTAACAAAATCTGCAGTGTGTACTTGAAAAATAAATTGATTATGTATGCAAACTTTTCCATTCCTGTGATGTAACTTGGACGGAAAATACCAATGAAAGATGTTTCCTCTGAAGTAAAACATGTACATGTATATATATATCTTATCAGTGATAATTTTAGGTAGCTCTGAAGTTTTTAAAGGCTAGAAATCTAGATCATAGTTACAGGTTGCAGTGCTATTGTGGAGACATGTTGTTTTTGCCCCGAGTTTCGTCATCTGTTCATAAAATTGTCTACCCGCTTCACAGCCCAAACTGATACATTTCGATGAGACTTTACAGGAAGCATCAACACGAAGCCTAGTTGTGCATATGGTCTAAGCGTTTGGGCTCAAGAATTGTTTTAGAGGTTACGCCCCTATGATAACTTTCAGAAATAGATTATGCAGCTGCTTTACAGACTGAACCAATCATTTGATTTTAACAAAACTTTACATAAAATAATTGAAAGTAGTGTTGGCGCGTTTGGGTTCGACATTTTTGACAGAGTTATGGCTTTTGATTATGTTGTGATTTGGAAACAATTTGACAAAAATGTTTATTAACCCTTTCCCTCATACAACAATTCTGCAGCAGACGACTTTAAACATATTTTGTCAAAAATTAGAAAATCTCTATAATTAAATGGATAACCTATGACTAAAAGTGGAAAACATTGTGTTAAAAGGAGAAATTGCTCGTTTTGTGCAATTTCTTCTTTTGTTACTATGTTTTCAAAAATCCGTCTGCTGCAGAGGCGTCAGAAAGCGTCTATATGAGGGAAAGGGTTAACTATTCAAAGAATATGAGAGCTATTACAGTCACTTGTGCGTCGGCGTTGCAACTTTGGTTAACGTTTTGCATGCAAGGCTTTTTCTCAAAAACCACAGACGCTATTGCTTTGAAACTTCACACACTTATTGGACATCATCAAATGACCTTGCAGGACAAGTCCCATAACTCTATCAGATTTTGAAAGAATTATGCCCACTTCTTTGGACTTAGAAATTTTGGTTAAAGTTTTGCATGCAAGGAATTTTCTCAAAAACCACAGATGCTATTGTTTTTAAACTTCACACCCTTATTGGAAATCATTAAATGATGTTGCAGGACAAGTCCAAAAGCTCTATTTTGGATTTTGCCACAATTATGCTACTTTTTTGACTTAGAAATTCTGGTTAAAGTTTGCGTGCAACTACATTAAAAGTCCATATCTCTGTATTTACCTGATGCATTGCATTGCAACTTAATACAACCCTTCCCAACCATCACACCTATGTCGATTATTAAGTAAGATAGCTCTATCCTGCATTTACTGCAAGTTATAGCCCTTTTTTTGACTTAGAAATTCTGGTTAAAGTTTTGTGTGCAACCAACATTAAGAATCCATATCCTAGAAACTGCATGATGCATTGCATTGAAACTTTATACAACCCTTCCCAACCATCACA